>JBBBDQ010000864.1:3595000-3622500 GCA_037127315.1 Ascarosepion bandense
GCGTACTCCAATAGTTAAACAACGTTTGGTTGATGGTAGAGGTTAGTTGTTTAATATACAGCGTCCTATTTAGAGCGTGTCTTTTCTAGGGTCAACCATCCCTATCTATAAAAACACATGTTAAAGAAGCATCGGCGACACTGAACCAGCCCATAACAGAGAACGATGGCAAGGGTACGTCGATGGCAGTCGAGATTTCTGAAATAGACCCTTCAGTTGGCGGACCCTACAGCTTCCTAGTCCATTTGCCTCTAAAATGGAAAACACGGACAGAAAACATAACCGCAAGGCCTTCTTGCTATCATACCAGATCCACCTCTTTAAATCAGCCCTTCTTAAAATTTTAAATCGTCTATTCCTAAAAGAAATTTTGACGCAATATCATATTGCCTGTAACTACTACCACTACTGATTTGGCAAATGATATTCAAATGTTTTATTTTTCTTACTGAGAGACATCGTACATCTAGGGTAAAATCAACCATTGTTTTTCTTTTAAGAAAGACCAAGCGTGTAAGAATCTTATATTTTAGAATATTGCTACGAGGTAAATATATTTCCCCGATGAGAAAATTAAGAGCTTTCTTGAAAGTAGAAAGAATTGCCTTGTTGTGGCCCACAAGGCAATTCGTTCTAGTTTCAAGAAAATATATATTTATTTTTTTCAGGAAAAATAATTTGTAAAATGGAAAAATTGGAATAAAATTTTAGAACTATGAGCATGCAGTTTGATTTATTTTCACAAAAATAGCCGTTACCCGAAATTATTCGGACGAAAGAAATCGTCATAATTTTTGCGCAATTGTGAAAATTATTTTTATTGATTATTTCCCAGCCCCAACCAAGGCAATGAAACCACTAAGATGTAAGGGGCTACTGACGGTGAAAGAATAGAGGAAAACTTAAAAAAAAATAAAAGAACAAAAATTAAAAAGATAGAAGATAATGATTGACATTGCATTTAAATTTTTGAAGGTCAAAGTTAACTGAAAAGCAGGAAGACGGAAGAGAGTTCGACAAGAGAAAAATACGAGAGAATAAACTGTTAACATGTCGCAACTGTAACATTAATTTATAAACTCTAACTGCCAATCAAGTACTGCGTTTAAATTCATAATATCACTATATTATTATAATATACCAAAGAGGAAACATCGTCAGAACAATTACATTGAAAGTATTTATAGAAAAGGTACAGGGAAGATACATTGATACGGCGATGGGAAAGTGATTAAAGCCGTGATGTTAGGTCGGTACCAGTAACACTGCAGATTCCTCTTTGAATATTTTTATGACTAGAGAACAAAGATAGGCAAAGTATTAAGAGAAAAATGCGAGATGGAGATAAAAGATGGCGATTGATGTTGCATTTAAACTTTTAGAGATTGTAGCTATCAAGGAAGAAAATATAGAGAAGAGAGTTCCACAGGCGGGAAGTGCGTAAAAAGACGCTGTTAGAGTAAATGTAGCGGTTACATTTTATTAGTTTGACGGTAAAAGAGTGGGATCTTGATTTCAATCTAATATCAATATCACGAGTAAATTCATGGGGTCGGGGAAAGTAGCTCGTCAGATCAGAAGCCATGAAAAAATTTGTAGAAAAGACAGAGATAAGAAACATCCCGTCGGTGAGAAAGTGACTAAGTAGAGCTGCTAAAGCGGGATCGATAACGTTACAGATCTTTCTTTGGATTTTGTCGGGAACCCCGTGATGAATAGCAGGAGCACCCGACCAGATATGGCAACAGTATTCTGACGACCTAGCCAGCTCGTGGTCATCGAGCTGGCTAGGTCGTCAGAATCCAGTACAATCGAGACAAGCGATGGATTCAAAAAGGGCAAGAGACACCGTCGGTTCCAAAACAAGATCGATTCGGCAAGAAAGTCATGTTGTGCGTTTGGTGGAACTTTGAAGGAATCGGACATTTTGAGTTGTTTCCGAATGGTCGTGCCATCATTGCTGTACCTTACTGTCAGCAACTTGAGCGGTTCTACGAAATCTTGAAACAAAAGTACCCGGCTCTGGTCAACCGAAAGCGCGCTTTGATGCAGCAGGACAATGCCAAGCCACACACCGCCAAGAAGAACAAAGACAAGTTTGAAGAGCTGGACGGCGTTGAGGTTCTGCCACATCCAGCCTACAGTCCTGACTGTGCTCCATCGCGTCTGATCACGCCGGCATGTGGTCGCCGATTTTTTCGAAACTTAGCGAATTTTTTCAACTTTGCCCGATTGCCAAGGAGCAGGCTGCTGCACGTCTAATTACAGCGGAGCTGATTACGCATACTGACCAAACATTTTTAGCGGTAACTGTAGCTATTGATTCGATATGTTCGTCCCACTTGTGATTAGTTGAGAGAGTGAAGTCAAGGAGGCGCAGTGTTGTTTTTTGGGAGAGTAGCTTCATCCATACTGATAGAAAGCAGGAAAGTTTCTCTATGGTGTTGACGTACTCTGCAATATCTGATCTCTTATAGAGCAATGAAAGCTTGACAATCTTCTTCTAGATGAAGAAGTTATTTGAAAGGATAAAAAAGTGGTTGCTCTGACAAATACTGACAATACCGTGATAGAGGATGCAAAAAACTTGGACATTTTAAGTAATATAAGTAGTAAACAGGAATTGACATTTCTAAGACACGTAATTAAGAAGAAAGGGCTAATAGAATTTAACGCTTACAAGAATACTGAATGCAAGAGAAGTAAGCTGTAACAGCGGGTGAACTACTTAACGGAATGGATGTCAGATCAAGGACACAGAGGGAAAAAAGATTTAAAAGACGCTTGGTTAAACAGACACATGGAAGTTGTGGAAATCTATAATCACCAACATTCTAAGGAGATATTGCACATTAAAATATGTTGATATTCATATGCTTCTAGAAAAAAAAATGTGTTAGCTTCCATTCCAAAAGAGTAAAATTGTATATCACTCCGGATGGCAACAAATAAGCGCTATGAAAAAGAGAGGCAGCAAATCTGAAAAAAAGCAACAAACGGGAAACGTTGTGGAGAGCCGTGATCGTCTATATTCTTAAAGAGTATAATATATAAAAATTGAGCATATTATTTCTTCGATTGTTTTGGAATTAAAAAAAATCACATCAAGCAAGGTGATGCTGTCACTAAGACGCAAGAGGCGACTGGAAGTGAACGATAACAGATTTTGAAACGATTTTAGAAGTAATTTGAAACCTAATTCTAAACAGGGAAAAGGGATAAATCGTATTGATCTTTTGCGTTGGGAAATTTTAATTTCAAAGTGTCATGGTGCCCTCCTACGAGGAATGAGCACTTCCTTTTGTTATATATAATTACCTGCGTGACTCCCGGAAGGTAGTTGACAGCAGTTGGCTGCCTTGTGCATTGTTGAACTCTCTGCATTCGGGCGGAGAGCAATAACCCAGTCGAGGGTCTGCCGAAGGGTAAAGTATCGTCTGGGGAAAATTAGACATAATTTTTTGCCCGGGCTATATTGCCTGAATTATCCATATTAAAAAGGCCTTGTGTCATCTTTTGTCTTAAGTGGGAAGTCACTTAAATAATGCACATTAAGTTGACAGCAGTTAGAGACGGCAGTTGACGACAGCTATTACGCAGTTAAAGACAACTACTAGGCAGACAATAAGCAGCGTAACTGTACCGTTCGGACTTACTTATTTATATTTATTTATTGCTAACATCTCCTTTGTATATATTGTTTTTGTTATACTAATACACTGTTTTGAATCTACCTCCTGTGTTCCGTGTCTTACTTCCCACCAAACCGGTAAATGCAACTTTGCGGCGAAGTTTCGCCACAACAATACCACAACACAAATAAAGGTGATACTGCCACTAAGACGCAAGTGGCTACTGGAAGTGAACGATAAAATATTTTAGAAAGATTTTGAAAAGATTTTAGAAGTAATTGGAAACCTAATTTCAAAAAATGAAAAGAGATAAACACATTGATCTTATGAATTAGCAACCTTTAATTTCTGTTTTAACAGTAATTATTGTTTCATTTTTCAAGCTGTCATCAAAAGAATTTGTACCTATATAAAAAAAAAAGAAGAAAAATTAATGGTGACTCCATTATTTTTACACAATTATTTGACAATATATTCCACTCCTTTTGTCAAAGCTATTAATTTTGTGGTAAACATCAATCACAAAACTCGAAATTAAAGAGTGTAACTTTCATATTAGAATCCACTTAATGTTTACTTCTCTGGACCAGGAATTATTGATTAACATTCCGATTCACACATTAACATTTCGAACAGGCATACAGCTTTATCCGTGGTTTCTTGCTCAGAATTGGGCTTCTGGTTCCTTCTAAAGTCTATTTTTACTTTATATTTCTAATGTCTCTACTTAAATTTTCGTTGTTTTCTTTTTTTTCTTTCTTTTTCACTAGGAGGATATAGGTTTGCCAATCGTTCGCTTCACACCCTGTCCCGGCCTTTTAAAGAGGAGCAGAGGTTTATCCCTTGTTTCCTGCTTAGGACTGCTTTCATTCTCATTCCCTTTTACTCCAGCAGTCTCAAGAATCTTAGTGGAATTATTGCTTTGCTTCGGTTGAATTGATTATAACAAAATATTTGTATGAGTAGATAGTCTTATATTGAACTTTATTTTAATCATTTAACCCCCAAGCAAAACGGTACCGCCATTGATGTGCAGGGGGCTACATAAAAGAGTTAAAGTTTTAGACATGAAAACAGTGAAGACAAAGACGAACCAGCTGCAGGGGCAGAAAGAGAAAGGGCAAGAGAAGGATATGAACACAGGAGTGAAGATAGTTACGAACGTAGAGAGAAAGGAAAAGAACAAGATACACGGAGTGATGTAGAAAGGGTTGGAGTTAAGTGGATCATTTTCGTTCAAGTGTCATTGATCATGAATTTTGTTAAATAACGGGAGTAGTTGTGTTCTTAAGCCTTAGTTTTCAAATACATGTAGATGAGGAACTTGTCAGGAATGGTCATACTCGTGTTACAAGAGTGAAGTCATCATGTGCAGATATTACCTAATATATATATATATATATATATATATATATATATATATATACTTGTATGAGTACATGTACGTATATATATGTACATTTATACATATAAATTATTTTAAGCTTTTTATCACTTCTTATGATAATAAGGATTATATTTATGAATAGAAGCAGAGCCGCTAAAAAAGACATTTAATGTAATAAGAAATACGGCGGATTAAATAAAATCCATTAATTCCATAGGAATACATTTTTAATTTCGCGCGTGTGCGTTGCTGTTTTTTTTTTGTTTTTTTGTTTTTTAGCTGACTGCACAGTATACTAGGGTTAGTTGGAAATCGTCTCCAAAAAAAGAAGACGCAATTCACTTCGCCAGAAATTTAGAAATGACATGATGTACTGCTTGGCATTCGTGTCGGAAACTCCAAGACAAAAAGATTTCAGAGTATTTGTGTGTCAATCTAAGGATAGAAGCAGAAGAACTGGGTGATTCTAATAGTGATTACGAATCAGACAACACAGAGGCTTACATCAGGTGCTTTAATGAGGTAATGCTGCCCTGGACAAGAAGGTGGCTTCTGGAAGATCCTATGTCCGGCAACAGAACTCTGCACTATGCCACACAAGCAAGAGAACCCACTGTCAGACAATTTCTGCGATCACGTCATCCCTTATATCTGATCATCTAATTTTTTAGACTACAACTGCAGTTGAACAAGAGACGAACAAAACTCCTTGTAACACCAAAGATGAACTGATGGCAAGGATTATGGAAGCATTCACTCACTTAAACAAGGAGACCGTCTAGAAGAGTTGCAAGAAATTCTTAAATCGTCTCGAAGCCGTATTTGATGTCTGGCTATGTTATTGAATAAATCTACACTTAAGTATTTCAAGGTAATAATGCATGCTAAAAGAAACTCTAGTAACATCAGCAAACGGCATCATTCCAAAGGAAAACGGATGTAGAAGGAAAAATGTGTCGATCACAGATTAGATATTTCAGATGATACAAAAATGACAGAAAATAATACCAAGACATGGAACGGAATACAGGAAACTGCGCAAGAACATAAGGAGCATATGCAGATAAGCTACAGAAGAATGGTTCAACCACAAATGAGCAGAAATAAAGAGACTGAGTATGACAAATAAAGGGGATATGCATAAAAAAAATAAGAGAACTGACAGGACAAAAGACCTGCTCATCAAGAGGATGTATAAAATCCGAGGACGGAACGCTTATATTCGAGTAAAATAAATACTTCAGCGACGAGACAAATATATATCGAAACTCTATCACAACAAGAGATAGCAACCAATAACACCGATGGACTAGAAATATTAAAAACCGATGTGGAAGCTGAACTGGCCAAACTGTTCAGCTAGCACTTCGGTTTTTTAATATTACACGTTAATTGGAAAAAAAACTGATCTGTTGAGGTGTTCCGGCATATTACCACTGTTGTAGATTTCATTTAATATTTCTATAATCTTGTTATCGCCCAAATCATCTAAGGTTGTCGGCATGTCTATTACAATTCCGTCTGGTCCTGCTGCTTTGTTTCTATTTATTGATGTGGACCGCTAATGGGACCACGAAATGATTACTCAAAACACGGTGGTAAGTTTAACAACATATATTAAGTCAAAAATAGATACAAGAGAACAGAGTCAATATAAGCTTGGCTTACCAGTGACTGAAAGACAGACAGACTGTGCTGAGCTGAACTGAAGCCACGAGAGTGATTAACTCTCAGTTAATATACAGGTAGGAAGAATCCATAGTTAAGTGGGTAACGACCCACAACATTTATTGTAATAAAGATACAGATAGCTTAGGCACGATTATAGAAATAATAAATGAAATCTATAACAGTGGCAATATACAGGAAAACCTAAGCAGATCAATTTTGATAGCACTTTCTAAGAAACCAGGGCTAAAGAAATGTGAACTCCATCGGACTATCAGCTTAATGACAATGCTTATTATCCGGATCCTGATGAATAGTGCGGGAAGGCTAGTAAATACAGTTGTTAGAGTTGCTGAGACTCTTCAACTATAACACTGTCAGCACTCTGCCTTCGGGTAGAGGGCGCTCTCTGCTTCCGAGCAGAGAGCAATAACCCAGTCGTGGTTCCGCCGAAGGGTAGAAGCACGACTGGGCAAAAATAGACAGTCATTTTTTGGCCGGGCCATATAGCCCGGAAATCCCAGTCAAAACTGACCATGTGTCACATGCTACCCTTACTGGGAGGGACAACTAAATATAGTTGTTGTTAGAGCTGGTGTTTGTCAGAGCAGTTGAACCGCCGCTCGTTGGTCAGTAAGAATATAGACTATTACCCGGAGTTACTTCTTGTATATATTTGACTCCTACTAACAAGTATTCCTGAATCTACTAACCGCGTACAGGTTGTATATCTTTATTCAATATACTTACATTTTTCCTCTCATATCTGTTTTTTATGATTATATTATGTGTTTCTATAAACAAGAATCCACAACATTTTGTCGACGAAGATTCGAAGAAGTTCGCGCGGAGGAAAAATAGATTCGCGCCAAACAACAATTTGAAGACGAAGGATTCGTACAAGTTCACGCGGAGGAAAAATACGTTCTCAAGTCAGTTGCCAAACAACAATTTGGCGACAAAGGATTCGTATCAGTTTACGCGTAGGAAAATACGTGTTTCACGTCAGTCGCCAAACAACAATTTGGTGACGAAGAATTCGTACAAGTTTACTCAGTGAAAAAAATACATTCTCGCCAAACAACAATTTAGCGAGGAGGATTCTAACAAATGCACACGGAGGAAAAAAAGACGTTGTCACATCAGTCGTAAAGAGCAAACTGGGGATAAAAAGAACGAACTTACGCATAACACCAAGGAAAAATAAACTTAGCGTCGATGACCTCGAAAATTACATAAGAGGAGTCAACAACATCAAATTGGCGAAACAGATTCGCGCACAAGTCGCACAACAAAATTATGACGAATTCTTTGATGCAAAGGAAGCAGAAAATGATGCCAAGACATGGAATGGAGTACAGGGAACTACACAAGGAAATAAGAAGAAAATGCAGACAGGCTAAAGGTGAATGACTCAATGACAAATATGCAGAAATAGAGAGATTAAGTAGGAATAATAAAGCAGACATGCATAAAGAAATAAAAGAAATGACAAGACAAAAACCTGCTCTTCAACAGGATGTATAAAATCCAAGGATAGAAAAATCATATTGGAGAAAGAGGAAATACTGCATGGGAAGAATATATAAAAGATCTTTTCCACGACAAGAGAGAGCAACCAATAAAACGCACCTGAAATATTAAAGTGTGAAATGGAATCTGCAATAGCCAAACTGAATAGAACCAAAGCAGCTGGACCAGATGGCATAGTCATAGAGCTGCTAATAGCCTTGAAAGAATTTGGTATAGAGAAAATTACAGAAATAATGAATGAAATTTATAATAGTAGTGTAATACCAGATTACCTCATCAAGTCGATCTTCATAGCACCACCTAAGAAGCCAGGAGCAAACGAGTGTGAACTCCACAGAATCATCAGTTTAATGAGCCATATAACTAAACTGATCATCCGAATCCTGATGAATAAAGCGAGAAGCAGAATCAGGCCAGAGATAGGACAAGAACAATGCGGTTTCGTCAAAAGCACTGAAACAAGGAATGCCATATTTATGATTAGGATGTTCTCTGAAAGGGCAATACAAATGAAGAAGGACTTATACCTGTGCCTAATTGATTATGCGAAGGCGTTTGACAAAATTCGCCACAAAGAATTGATGGAGATTCTCGGCAGCCTTGACATATTTTGGGAAATCAAGAATCTATACTGGCAGCGATCCGCTTGTATACGGACATGTAATACATTCAGCAGATATAAAAAGATAGAAAGGGGCGTAAGACAAGGATGTGTCTTTTCACCGGATCTGTTCAGCTTGTACAGCGAGCAGATTTTGAGGACCCTAGAAGTTATGCCTGGGTTTGTCATTGGAGGCCACAATTTAAACAACCTAAGGTACGCAGATGATACTGTGCCGATAGCAGACACAGAAAGGAAACTACAAGACCTCCTACAGAAGTTAGCTGAAGAGAGTGACAAGAAAGGACTACAAAAAACTGCAAGAAAACCGAATTCATGGTCATCAGTAAAAAGGACAGCCCAACATGCCAAGTCGGGGATACTAGAATCAAGCGGGTACAAGAATTTAAATACCTGGGAAGTGTTCTAACAGAGGATGGAAAGTGCGACACAGAGATCCGAAGTCGAATCGGCATGGCGAAGGAACCATTCCAGAAGTTGAGTAAAGTATTAAGAAACAGGACAATTTCGCTCGAAACAAGGAAGAAAGTACTGGATTGCTGTGTGTTGTCAGTTCTTCAATATGGCAGTGAATGCTGGACAATATCATCAAAGATGAAGGAAAAACTGGAAGCAACTAAAATATGGTTCTACAGAAGGATGCTGCGAATATCATGGATCGAGCATGTGAGCAATGATGAGGTCCTAGAAATGATGGAAACGAAAAAAAGAAACTAATACTGAGCATCAGGAAGAGACAGCTGAACTTCCTGGAACATGCAATGAGGAAGGAAGGCTTGGAGAACCTGACATTAACAGACCAGATACAGGGAAGAAGGGGCAGGGGAAAACACGGATAACATATTTGAAGGACCTAATCAGGTGGATGATGGAACGAGGGTTCCATGGTGTAACAAGAGAAGGTGTGCTAAGATCCACCAGAAATAGGGAGACGTGGAAAGCCATGATTGCCTACGTCCTGAAGGGACAGGGCACATAGAAGAAGAAGAAGAAGAAGAAGAAGAAGAAGAAGTACGAATGGACTGAATGCAGAAATTCAATGCATGGGATTTACCTATTAGTTCGTTTTGTAAAAGAATAGACTGTGAGTTTTTGAAAGCCACAAAACTGAAGGAGGAATTGCACAAAGAATTCCCAGAAGTATTTTCAAGTGGGTTAGGACGTTACAACAAATTTGAAGCAACCTTGAGCTTAAACAGAATGCTCAACCTGTATTTAGGAAAAAGAGAAAGGTACCTTTCTCCACAATTGACAAAATAGACAAAGAATTGGAGAGGCTAGAGCAAACAGGAATTATTTCGAAAACTGACTTCAATGAATGGGCAGGCACCGGGTGTTTATGTTAAGAAAAATCGGGAGAAATCCGCGTGTGTGCAGATTTTTCCACGGGACTGAATAATGCAATTAAAGAGCATCACTATACGTTGCCTAGTCCAGAAGAAATATTCACTAAACTTAATGGTGGAAAAATTTTCTCAAAGATTGAAGCATGCTTGCAGATTCCAGTTATGGAAGAAAGTTCCAAATTACTGCTCATAAATACGCAAAAAGGTCTATACAAATACAACAGGGTACCATTCGGGATAAAAGTAGCGCCTGCGATTTTTCAGCAGACGATGGATACTATGGTGACGGGGCAAAATTTCGCCACACCTTATCTGGACGATATTTTAGTTAAAAGCAATAATTTAAAAGACCATGCGACACACATCAAGGAAATCTTTAAAAGTCTACACGACTTTGGGTTAAAAGTTAAAGAGAAGAAATGTGATTTCTTCATGAAAGAAATAAAATATCTAGGCCACATCATAAATGAGAATGGCTGGAAACCTGACCCAGAGAGATCCTCAGCAATCAAAAACATGCCTGAACCTAAAAATGTCGCAGGATTACAAAGCTTCCTCGGTCTTGCTAATTACTATGGAGAGTTTATCAATAGTATGCATAAATTGAGGGCACTCCTCAACGAATTACTGAAGAAAGATGTCCACTGGAACTGGTCGGATGAGTGCAAAAAGCCGTTTAACGAAATTATAAATAAATTGACATCAGATTTAACCTTAACACGTTTCGACTCTAGGCTGGAGATTATTGTAGCAAGTGATGCAAGCTCACACATTGTGGGAACATGCATTTTACATAAAATGCAGGATGGTACTACAAAACCGGTAGGCCACGCATCGAGAGCATTACTAACGGCCGAGAAAAACTATTCATAAATAGAAAAAGAAGCTTTGGGAATTATTTTCGCCGTAACTCGATTTCATAGATATATAATACGGTAGAGAATTTACGCTACAAACGGAACATAAGCCGCTTCTTACCATATTTGGACTAACTGTATATACCGCGAATAGACTCGTGACGTGGGATTAATACTAATAAACAACAATTTTAAACTATAATATTTACCATCGAAAAAAATAGGGCACGCAGATGGACTATCGATGCTGATTCCTAAGGAAAGTGAATCCTTGGAAGATTCAGTGATAGCAGCGTAGCGAGCTGAGGATGAAATCAGCAAAGTACTAAGTAACTTGATCAAAGAATTGTCAGTTGCATTGATAGAGATAAGAAGAAACGCAGAAGCGGATGAAATTAACACGACTAAGAAAAAAGTTGTAGACCGAGACGCAAAATTGGCAGATTTCTCAATTTGTGACAATGTACTACTGTATAATAAAAGGGTCATGATACCAAAGTCACTTCAAAGGAAAATCATAAAAGACTTTCATGTTGGACATCCCAGGAACAAATCGCATGAAAGCACAAATGAGAAGCTATGTGTACTGGCCAAAAATGTATGAGGGTATCGCAGAGATGGTGGAAAAGTGTAAGGGCTGTGCAGCGGCAGCAAAATCGCCACCGATTATAAAAAAAACCTTGGCCAAAGCCGGACAAACCGTGGTCAAGAGTACACGCAGACTAAGCAGGACCTATAAATGGCTTCTTCTATTTTATAGTAGTAGACAGCTTTAGTAAATGGCCGGAAGTTTTAGATATAAACACCCAACAACCGACAATACTATAAGCTGTTTGCATGAACTATTTGCGAGTTTCGGCGTCGTTGACGTTTTAATTACAGATAATGGTACACAATTCACGTCAGGTGATTTTAAAGATTTTTGTGAAATGTACCTAATAAGACATATAAAAAGAGCTCCCTATTACCCACGTTCAAATGGGCTTGCCGAAAGATTTGTAGATACGTTTAAGAGGGCATTAAAAAAGCGATAGACACACCATCAGAAAAAGCATTACACATTTCCTACAAGTCTACCGTATTACGCCAAACCAGAACACACCATCAGGACTGTCACCGGCCGAGATGATGTTCGCGCGAAAAATCCGATCGGTTTTCGAGAAATTATTACCAGTCAAAAGCAATAATCGGAATACATCTAAAATAGTGAAAAGATCGTTCAAGCCCGGCGAAAAAGTATATTTCAAAATTTTTAATAACAATATGGCGTATTGGGAGCCAGGAATAATTATAACCGGAATTGAAAGTGTAATATATACTATCAAAGGGGAAAATTCACCCATAGAAGATACGTGAATCAACAAAAAAGAAGAGGTGAAAATCAAGCTCCTCACCTTTAGAATGTGAAGATTCTATGGAGGAAATCTTCGAAGCTTTTGACATTCAGAAACCAAAAGCTAACACGAAAATCAGAAGAACCAACAGGACTCCTACTAACACGTATTCTTGAATCTACTAACCGTGTACAGGTTGTATATCTTTATTCAATATATTTACATTTTTCTTCTCATATCTCTTTTTGTTATTATTATATTGTGTGGTTTTCTAAACAAGAATTCACAACAAATAGATAAATATATACTTAGATAGATGTCAAGAAATTCTCAGATTGAGTTTTAGACTATTATGAAAGATTGAGTAATACACAGATGGACAGAAAGAAATAATCAAACCGAAAGTGATAGATAGATAGATAGATAGATAGATAGATAGATAGATAGAACAGACTGAGATAGATAGATAGATAGATAGATAGATAGATAGATAGATAGATATGAACAGACTGAGATAGATAGATAGATATGAACAGACTGAGATAGATAGATAGATAGATAGATAGATAGATAGATAGATAGATATGAACAGACTGAGATAGATAGATAGATAGATAGATAGATAGATAGATAGATAGATAGATAGATAGATATGAATAGATATGAATAGAATTGTATCAGAGATAGGTATAAATTATCAACCCGCAAGAGAGTGAGACAGACAGACAGACAGACAGACAGACAGACATTGAGAGAACTGCGTTAGATGGATTTTGAAATAAAAATAGATAGATAGATAGATATTGAAGAGACTGAGAAAGATAGGTATTGAAAGAAGAATAAATATATACCTTGATAGAAATTAAAGAGACTGCGATAGATAGATAGATTTTAACCTCACACTAGAGAAATCAAAAGTCTTTTGAATCAAATGGAGTCAACAACTGATAACTTTTCTTTTTCTCCATTCGTTGACGGAGGTCGTTGAAGTATGCTACAATCACCAAGATACGCGAGGTGTAATTATACGTAGCGAATATGCTTTGCCGAAGGACTTGTTTTATTCACACTATTTCCGATATACTCCGAAAAAATTTCTCAGTGTGTCACACCGATCCAGTGAAATTTATGACAGCACCAGAATTACTTATTTAATACATGCATACATACTTATATATATATATATATATATATATATATATATATATATATATATATATAGTGTGAGTGTGTGATTCTTGTGATAAAATAAACATTTACTTAAAAGGAAAATAGAGAGATAACACGATTTACACACAAATGCACGCACACACACACACACACACACACACACACGCATATAAATATATATTTGAATTTCTATTTGTTTAACAGTATTATTTTTAATAGATACTCGTATTTGAGTGGAAAGTCTGTTTATTTAGTATCCATTAAAAATAATAATGTTAAACAAATAAAAATTCAATATGTCGGCTTATACCAGTTTCATAAATTTCTGTATAATTCCACAATATATATATATATATATATATATATATATATATATATATATATGTGTGTATGTGTGTATGTGTGTGTGTGTGTGTGCATTTGTGTGTAAATCGTGTTATCTCTCTATTTTCCCTTTAAGTAAATGTTTATTTTATCACAAGAATCACACACTCACACTCCATATATATATATATATATATATATATATATATATATATATATGTATTAAATAAGTAATTCTGGTGCTGTCATAAATTTCACCGATTAGGTGTGACACACTGAGAAATTTTTTTCGGAGTATATCGGAAATAGTGTGAATAAAACAAGTCCTTCGGCAAAGCATATTCGCTACGTATAATTACACCACGCGTATCTTGGTGATTGTAGCATACTTCATATTGTAGCAGCATAATATATATATATATATATATGGTTCTAAATGTACATGGGAACAGTTATGCATAAGTATTTACGGATTATATATATATAAATATATATGCATGCATTGATTACCCAAAAACACGTACATGTAGAATATCATCAAAACATACATGATCGCATTGTAATGGTCGTATGTGTTTACATAGCAGCATTTGCATATAGAATTAAATATGTGTAATATATGTATACTATACTAATATATATTTTACCATACAAAATATTCCACGCACATATATTTGAAAACATATATTGTGTTAATATACGTGACATGTCTATGTTCAATAAGAACTAACCTAAATGATGACATATCAATATACTGTCGTTATTCTTTTCATTTTTCTCTCGGTCTCTGAAGAAGCTTTAATAAAAATGAAACATGTTAGATAGAGATACGTTTCTTATTTTTTGTTCTGTCTTTTTTCTATCATACCTACTTACCTACCTACCTACATACATACATACATACATACATATATGGGGTGGAAAACATAATGGAAACACCTTGAAATTTCAAAAACGATTATTTCAATATGGACATAAGAAACGATATTCAGAAGTTTCAAGGTTGCAGTTCTTACAATAGGCAGAAAATTGATAATATATATATAAAAGGCAAGATGTTTGTGTGTGTGTCTGTTTATCTGTCTGTATGTCCTTTATACAAATCCACAATTTTTATCCGATTCTCACCAAACTTCACACAAATATTCTTTAGGCTGAGTCTGAGCTCCAAGACCATGGCTTAGTTTTAAAGCTTTCATTACACCCGAGCAACGCCGGGCTATACTGCTAGTCATTCTCTAAGTTGAGACCAGTCCTGGCCCTTTTCATAACATTTTTGCTCAGTAGAAGTGGAATGTCAGAGTCCACAACATGTGTGAAGATACTAACTTCGATGCTTGCAATGATACATGGTAGAGTAGCTTTGTAGAGTGATTTCAGCTTGTTTCCATTGCTGAATTTAAAGATACTCACTCTTTTTTGAGAATCATGTTCTTTTTCTGTTTATTTGTTAATGTTTTCTTTTTTTTTTTTGTTTTAATCATATCACCCCAAGCAAGGTGGTAATGCCACTGATGTGTAGGGGGCTACATAAGAGTGAAGAGATTGGAAAAGAGAGAACTGGAAGCCACATCCTAAACAGGAAACAAGGGATGAGCCTCTTCACCTGTTCAATAGATGTGGGTGGAGTGTGAACCGGGCGATAGTTTAGTCTATCTACTCCAATTGAAAAAAACAAGTGAGAAGATTAGAAAAGAGAAAACCGGAAACCGCATCCTAAACAGGAAACAAGTAATTACAGCTTAAATTCTGCGTAAAATCGACTCGTACAAACTTTTAATTCTTTCCAGGGGATCTTTATCGATTCTTCTGCTGAAACAGTCTCCAAAATTTTCAATGATGATGGTGGAGGATATCGACTCCTCACTTGTTTGTTTTTCTAAAATGATCCCTAGATCTTCAATGATATTGAAATCTGAAGACTGTGGTGGCCACCTTCGCAGAAACGTTCTTCGTGCCATTCAACTACAACTTTAGCAGTATTAATGTGTGCATTATCATCCTGAAAAGTCTCATTTTCCCTCGGAAACATTACCTGAACCATAAGATCAAGAACATCACTTAAAATTCTTAAACAGTCCTGACTGTTGATTTTAATAAACTTATTTAAATAATATCTGTAAAAAAAAAAAACAACAACAACTTTAACAAAAAAAAAAAAAAGAATGAAATAGATAAATATAATAAAAAAATAATGTTGACTACTAATATAAATAAAAAACATAAAAGAAAACAAGCTTTTGACAGTTTAATCAAAATTTTCGAATTATGGTATTTTGGTACCATTATTTTGTCCACCGGCTGTATATATATATATATATATATATATATATATATATATATATATATATATATATATATGCGTGACTCTTCAGAAATGAATTGAGTTCTCTCGGTCACTGGCGTGTGTATACACTGCTTATATACAACACGTTAAAATTTCCCGTCCTGATTCCCTGCGTCGATGGCTTAGGGAGTACCGACTCCAACTGACACTAAAGAGGTCGAGTTTCGATCCCGACCAGAAGCAAGTGGATGCTTCTAGCCACACAGATGAGCTGAGATACAGCAAAACAGGCCTGTATGTGGATGACTAATATATATATATATACTGTGTATATAAGCAGAAAATTTTCTTTTAGACAAGTTCCAAAAAACTTTTCGGATGTTTTTTGTTGCCATAACTCACACCCATGAAAATTATCTCAAAAGAAGTTTGAAAATACTTGGTAATATCGAGAAATGAATAATAAAATCATCTGCCAAAGTTACAACTCATTTCTTACGTCTTTCGGTTATAATACTCGAAAGATTATCCGTGAGTATGAACGGATTTTATTAAGAATAAGCAGACACAATGTTTGGCGTTTATTTAATCTGACTTATATATCTATATCTATCTATCTATCTATCTATCTATCTATCTATCTATCTATCTATATATATATATATATATATATATATGTGTGTGTGTGTGTGTGTGTGTGTGTGTGTGTGTGTGTGTGTGTGAGAGAGAGAGAGAGAGAGAAGATTATACAAACAGCAAACATTGTGTCTGCTTATTCTTAATAAAATCCGTTCATATATATATATATATATATATATATATATATATATATATATATATATATATATTGATAGAAGAAAAGGAACTAACCAAAGTTGATGGGTTATAATCAAAAATTTAATAATTTTAGAAAACATTCTAAGTCTCCCAGCTGAGGGGAAATTTGTAGCAGGGAGCCGCCGTCTGATCGGTCGTGTTTTAGGCCACTCGGCTACAAAGAGCCTAACAACCGGGCAAGATTCTATATTTTAATGTCTATTAAAAGGGACACTGTTTGGAATCCTACCAGAGATTATATATAAACAATGTTACAAAAGCAAAAGTGGAAGCGTTGTACTCAAATAGGGATATTCATCAAAAATCAACTTTAAATCACTTTAAATTCATTTATATATATATATATATATATATATATATATATATATATTATAATTGCTTCATCACCAAACAAGGCAGTACTGTAGGGGTTACACTGAGAGGATAAGAAAAAAATTAAAAAGAGAAGGCACAGGGGGTGTCGAAGAAAGGATAGTAGAAAAAATAGGAGTCAAGGAGATAAAATATGGCGATTGGCGCTGCACTTAAACATTTAGAGATTGTAGCTATTTGGGAAGCAAGTATACGGAAGAAAGTTTTACAGGTGGAAAGTGCAAAAAAAGAAACTGAGAGAATGGAAGTAGTGGATGCATTCGCCTTTTTGGGCGGTAAAAGGGTGTGACTTAATTGCCAATCTAAATTTATGTGGACGGGGGACAAGGGAATGAAACTCGTCAGAGCAGAAGCCGTGAAAATATTTTGAGAAAAGACAAAAGGAAGTCACATCCCTTTGGTGAGAAAGTAATTAAAGCCGAGTTGACAAATTGAGATAGATTATTGCAGATCCTTCTTTGGAATTTGTCGAAACTCCGAGATAAAAAGCAGAAGCACCCGACTAGATATGACAACAGCATTCAGTGCACGGACAAATGGTAGATTTATAAATGTACAAGATAGATTCTGACAAAAAAAAAACAAACTTCCTGGGCCGGTACAGTTACCCAACCTTCTTTGCAGTAGATGTAGCTATTGATTCAATGTAGTCATTTCATTTGAAGTCAATCGAGTATAGGGTAGGTATGGATGGAATAATATTCTTAATCCAAAACACTATTCTTACAAAAGTCCTCAATACAAATTAGAGCTAATAATATTTATCCAGAAATTATAACATGGATATGTTATAATATCACTACAAAAGTAGCAATTTTGTTTCGACACTTCTTGGGTTTTGCCAAGTGATGTGGTTTATTTCTAAATAAATAAATAAATAAACCACATCACTTGACACAAGAAGTGTTGAAACGAAATATCTACTTCTGTAGTGATATTGTAACATATCCATAGTTATAATTTCTGAATATATATATATATATATATATATATATATAATATAAATTATATTTTAAAACATGTACATAATTTTTCTATATATAATCGCTATGAAGGTACGTTCGTTTCAGCATTGAAGCCTCAATGCTTCATTGAGGCTTCAATGCTGAAACGAACGTACCTTCGTAGCGATTATATGTAGAAAAATTATGTAGATGTTCTAAAATAAATATTCACAACTCTATATATTATATATCGAGCACTGTTTTAAATTAATGTTTTGGATGTTTTAAGAATTCTTCCTTCTGTATTCACTCGGATATATATATATCATATTTAAACGAGTTATTATGCGACCTAGGTTTCTACCATGTGTTTTCAGGCTATTTGCAGTAATAATAATAATAATAATAATAATAATAATAATAATAATAATAATAAATTCAAAATAATAATAATAATAATAATTGCAAAATTATAATTGCAAATCGCTTGAAGAATATTCAAAAGTTCTATAATATAATTGTATTGAACACTTTTAAAAATAAATGTGCACTGGTCTAATATTATTATGACCACAACCTAAATAATTAAACAATATATATATATATATATATATATATATATATATATATATATTATACTTTAAAACATGTACAAACTAAAAGCTACTACTAAAATTGTATATTTTGTTTCGACATAGAAAGTAGAATGTGTCATCAGGTAGTTAATAATGATAGTAATATACGTTATTTTCGAAAATAAAATTAAAAGAAACTCACTTCCTTTTATTTTTGGAAATCATTTTGTACACGTTAAGAGGATATTCAAAAGAGGGAAAAAAAGAGGGCAGAAAAGATGAGAAACCGAAAAAAGAATTCAAATAATGGAACAGACAGAGGAAAGAGAAAGATACAGAGGAAACAAAAAGCAAAAAGGAAAACACGAGAGAAAGAACCAAGAGGAAAGAACCAACGGAATTGGCTAAGAGAAAGAAATTTAAAATTTAGGCAGAAAGTAAATTACAGATATCGGTCACACGACGTCTGGGTTTAACAAAGAGGAAAAGGTGAGAAAATGGACAGAGGAAAGAAAGTGGGGGGACGACAACAGAAACCTTAATTTTTAAACTTTGGCCGGAAATGAATTTCAGATAGATACAGACGTTCGTTACATTGTTTAAAACTAAAACCTTTGGCATTTTAAAAAGATATGATGAAATCACCATACACAAACATTGGAATTATTCATAAAACGCAAATCTGAGGACATTTAAAAACAAAGATATAAATTCATTAGCGCTAATGTAATAAATTAGAGAAGTAAAATAATTTTTTTATAAAAAATAAATAAGAATTAAACTAAAAAATTAAAATAAATAATAATTAAACTAAAAAATTAAAATTAAAAAATTAAATAAAAAATAAAAAATTAAAAATAAAATAAAAAAAATTAAAGGAAAAATTATTATTAAAATTAAATGTAAAGCAGTAAATAGACCCCAATTTGTAATAGAAAATAGAGATAAAATAACATAAGAAGAAAGATCATATAGTTAAAGTAAATTTTCCAGATATTAAGATTAGTACTATGAAAAGTTTATAATATCTGGAATTTCGAACCTTAGATTTTATAATTCTAGCAGGATTGTAATGTTAATTCTTTAATATATTTGCAATTTACTGTAGGTTCATGCCTCTGATTCAGTAATATATCACTCTTTATGTATTTAATAATTTTCATTTTTTCTTGTAGACAAAGGAAACATGGTTCATTTACCGATCTGGATATTTTTTGTTTTTAATCGTTTCACCCCAAGCAAGGCATTCCACTGCGATTATTGCGTAGGGGGTTACATAGGGGGGAAAGCGATGAGAAAGAGAGGTTAGTTATGGGAAATGTCAGAAGGAAGGTGATAGACGGGTAAAGAAACCGAGGATGAGGGTTGGGTAGATGTGAAGAGTAGTTTGAGAGAATGGATGCGAGTTAGTGTTTAAGGAGGTCTCTATTGACCTTACATTTAAACTTCTGGAGATTGTAGCTGTCGGGGAAGCAAGTATGTGGAAGGGAATTCAACAGGCGGGAAGTGCGAGAAAAGAAGCTCTTGGAGTAGAAATTACGGTTACATTTTATCGGTTTCACTATAAAAGGTGAAGCCTAGTTTCTAATCTAGTATCTCGTGCAAATTCGTACCTAGGGGGCACCAGTGATCCAAGTTCATCGGAGCAGAAGCCGTGAACGTATTTACAGAAGAGGCACAGAGAAGCCACGTCACGCTGGTGAGAAAGTGACTGCAGCCGGTCTACCAAGTCGGTATCAATCACATTACAGATTCTCCGTTGTATTTTGTCGAGAACCCCGAGGAGAATAGCAGGGACACCCGACCAGATGTGGCAGCAGTATTCAATACACGGGCGGATGGTAGATTTATATATGTGCAGGATAGATTCAGACAGGAAAGACTTCCGGGTCCTGCACTGAGAACCGACTTTCATAGCAGCGGATTTAGCAATGGATTCGATATAGTCATTCCACTTGAGGTCCGCTGAAAGTGTGAGGCCAAGGAGGCGTAGTGTTTTACTCTCTAGGAGGCAAGCCTGTTCCATGCTAATGGGAGGTAGGTGCGATTTTCTATGATGGTTAATTAATAGGAGCTTCGTTTTGGAAGCATTAAAATTTACGAGCCATTTCTTACCACAGTCCACTACGGATTGGAAGTCCTTTTCAAGCATGGCAGCGAGGTTCGCTTTGTCGCCCACACCAGATTTGTGATCGAGGCGAGAGTAAACTGTGGTGTCATTGGCGTACATACCTATTTGGGATCTGATGGCATCGGGGAGATCATTAATGTAGATCAGAAAGAGCGTAGGACCTCGGATAGAGCCTTGTGGGACACCTGAGTTCGTATGGTAGTTCTGGGAGGCATGTCCGTTTAATACAACCTTCAATGTGCGGTTAGTCAAACAAATGTCCAGTTATACCATAGCTCTGCAGTTTGCGTAGAATGCCAGCATGACAGACTCTGTCGAACGCTTTGGAGATATCCAAGGCAACGTTTCGGGCTTCGCCATTCTTGTCGAGAGCCTGGTATATATACTCGGCGATGGCCGTTAGCATATCAGCAGTAGACATTGTGAAGCGGAAACCATACTGTTTGTCCGAGAGGAGCCTGTGGTCTGTGAGATGCTGAACCATCTCGGTGTTGATAATGGCTTCGAACACTTTGCCAAAGATCGGAAGAAGCCTGATAGGGCGGTAATTTATGGGGTCCGAGGGTTCTCCAGTATTCTTAAATATAGGAACTACAGAGGAAGATTTCCAACAGGCAGCTAAGCAGGAAGCAGATAGAAAGAAGTTGTAGATCTTTGAAAGGATAGAGGAGAGTTCAGGGGCACATTTTTTCAAGACTATGATTGGGATTCCGTCCCCTCCGCTCGCTTTATGAGGGTCAGGTTCTGAGATTATGTTAGAGACCAGCGAGGGTGTAATGTGAACGTCATTCAGTTCAGCCTCAGTACTAGGTGGTAAGTCGGGTGTCGAAACTCCAGACGAATCCAGTCTCGAATTGGTCGAGAATCTGCGAGCAAAGCATTCAGCCTTGTCTGCTGACGAGATGAGGACCTCAAATTCATTGATTAGTGGGGGTATTGAGGACTTACTCTTGTTAAGCACGCTTTTACAGAGTAGCCAGTAGTATTTGGTGCCGAACTTGCAGGATGCTATACGTTGCTTCATTCTGGCAGCAAACAACATCTTAGCTTCGTTAAGTATCTTTTTACACTTATTATGAATTGAGGCGAAAAGGCGCCTGTTTTGGTCCGACGCGTAGCTACGATAGAGCCAGAAGAAATGATTCCGGTGGGAAATGGCGGCCGAGCAAGCGGGCGAGAACCATGGAGACGAATGAGATTTAATTCTAATTTCTTTGAGAAATTTTCATTTAACTTTAGGGGTTCTATTTTCTTCTTTTAACTTCCAAAAATATTTAGAAAGTGATGTCATATTTTGTTTATCGTTATTAGTAAAAGATGATAGATGACTGTAAAAACGTTTTTTAAAGAAGTTCATTGTATTACCAATATAAACTTTAGTAACTCTAGAATTCTCTACAGATGAAATAGAGCACTTGTAGACGAGAGATTTAGGTAAGCACTTGTTAACACGTAAGGGGAATTGGTTAAGGTTTCTACAATTACAAAATTTTTTACTATAGGGCGGATTAAAATGAATAGAATTACTATTGTAATTTATAATTTCAATATTTTATTGTTATGTAATTTAATGATTTTTTTCTAAATTGTTTGAGGAACTATAGCTGAGTCATAACGTATTTCTATTGAAAACTTTGCTTAAAGGGTTATTTTTAGGAAAATGTTTATCAATTAATTTAAGAAATTTATGTCCCAGTTAATTAATTTGTTTTGAACGTTGCAATTATTTTTGCAAACATTGTGTCTGCTTATTTTTAATAAAATACGTTCATACAAACGAATAATGTTTCGCGTATTATAATTGAAAGATATCAGAAATGAGCTGTAACCGTGACAGATGCCCTCCTTCCTTATTGCATGTTCCAGGAACTTTAGCTGTCTTTTTCTGATGCTCAGTATTAATTTCCTTTTCGTTTCCATCCTTTCCAAAACCTCATCATTGCTCACATGCTCGATCCATGATATCCGCAGCATCCTTTGGTGGAATGGTTCCCCTGTTCCTCCAGGTTTGGGGGTTGGGCGCAGGGCTAACAACCCTGCTCCATATAAAAACAGTTGTTACGGAAATAGTAAAAAAAGGTTGTTGCCCTACACACCATTGGGTGAAACGGGTGATCAGGCCCTTCAAATATGTTATTCGCTGCTTTCTCCTGTCTTATTTTCCATCTATTTGGACTGTTAGTATTAGGTTCTCCAAGCCTTCCTTCCTGATTGCATGTCCAATTAACTTTACCTGTCTCTTCCTGATGCCCAGTATTAATTTCCTTTTCGTTTCCATCCTTTCCAAAACCTCATATGCTCGATCCATGATATCCGCAGCATTCTCCCTTAAAAAAAAGTATTTCAGTTGCTTGAAGAATTTTCTATATCGTCGATGACATTGTCCAGCATTCACTGCCATATTGAAGAACTGACATCACATAGCAATCCATTACTCTTTTCTTTGTTTCTACTGAAATCTTCCTGTCTCTTACTACTTTACTCATCTTCTGGAATGCGTTCTTCGCTATGCCAGTTCATCTTCGGATTTCTGTGTTGCACTTTCCGTCTTTTGTTAGAACACTTCTCAGGTATTTAAATTTTTGTACCTGCTTCATTTTAGCATCCTCCACCTGTATTTTGCATTTTGGGCTGCTCTCTTTGCTGATGACTATGCATTCGGTTTTCTTGTAGTTTATTTGTAGTCCTTTCATGTCACTCTCTTCAGCTACCATCAGTAGGAGGTCTTGTAGTTTCCTTTCCGTGTCTGCTATCAGCACTGTATCATCTGCGTACCTTATGTTGTTCAAGTTGTGGCCTCCAATTACAAATCCTGGCAGAACATCTAGGTTCCTCAGTCACTTGTTTGTTAATACCCTTGGAAATGTATGAATCCATCTTTTATAAAATCCCGGGGTAAATAGCAGGACAGATTGTGTCTTATAGCCATGGCAGCGAAGGAGAATCATAAATTCTAGTCAGCCTGGATAAAGGGAATTTTTATTTGATTTAATTTTATTTATTTATTTATTTGTTTATTTATTTATATATACTTCCTACTTCTTCTGTATCTTTCTCTTTCCTTTTCCTCTTTCTTTTCCTTTTCTTGAATTCTCATCTTATTTTCTTCTCTTTTCTTCCCTCTTTCTTTCCACTTTTTCTTTATTAAATCCTTTTATCTTGTATAATTTTTTTCTAAAAACGAAAATGATGTGTTATGTTCAAAAAATAAAAAAAAAGATAAAAGCGTTAATTACTATCATTATTAGCTACCTGATGAGACATTGTTCTTTCAATGTTGAAACAAAATGTACAATTTTGTAGTAGTTTTTCACATGTTCTAATGTCATGATTTATCATAAATATCCATTGCTCTATTTTTATATTGAGAACTGTTTTAAATTAATATTTTCAACTTTGTAATTTTATTCCTCCTTCTTCATCATTTGGATAATCATTTATTTATATATTTTCTTATTGGTTTTTAGTTTTCGATTTTTAAGTAACATAGCAAAAAAAAATTATTTTATTTTCGGCATTTCCAATCTTTTATTTATGAATTTTTGCTGGTTTGAAAAGGTGATTTTAGCGATTTTCTCCTTCAAACCGAGTTTACTGTTTTTGAATTCTTGTAGACTGATGTTGTTTTCTTAATTTTTCGTGATATTTTTAAATGCTTTTGCTTTTAATTTCCAATATATATTTCCATATATATTTAGAAAGAAAAGTGTTTTCGCGATTCAGTGAACCAACATTTTTTTTAGCAACAAATCTAATGATAGGTTCAATATAGATATTCAACTTCGTGTCAGTTGAGAATGTTAGACCGAGAAGGCGCAACGGGTAACTGGAGGTTAGCATCAGCCGTGGCGATGGAAGTTAGAGAGAGGTCTCTCAGATGATTACTGAAGAGAAGTTTAGTCTTGGAGGCATTAAAAGTGACAAGCCATATTTTGTCTGAGTTAACGACCGGTTTGAGGTCATTTTAGAAATCGTCTGCCAATTTGAACTTGTGGGAGTGATCAGCCTCACTATCGAAGCAGGAGTAAATAGTTGTGTCGTCAGCGTAGATGTCAAGTTGAGATCTGATGTCATCAGGAAGTTCGTTAAGGAAAAATAAAAACTGCGTCGGACCAAGGATGACGCCTTGGTGACACCCGCGTTAGTATGAAAGGATCCAGACATTTCGCCACTGAGGATAACTTTTATTTCACGATCTGATAGAAAGAACTGCATGAGCTCAAAAATGTGTCCAAAGACGCCATAACTTTTTAGCTGGTGGCTAAGACATGTATGTCAGACCCTATCAAATGATTTAGTCCTGGTTTCATTGTTTTTATCTAGAGCATGATAGACCTTTTCCGATATTATCGTCACTAGATCAGCAGTTGACCTGAAATTTTGAAAATCAGCTGCCATTTCGACTTTGTTGGACTGGTCATCCTTACTCTCGAGGCAGAAGTAAATGATTGTGCCGTTAGCGTAGATGTCAAGTTGAGTAGATGTCAAGTTGATGAAAGGCAGAGAGAGAGAGAGAGAGAGAGAGAGAGAGAGAGAGAGAGAGAGAGAGAGATCTCAGATGGTTAATAGAGAGCAATTTCTTTAGTGGCTTTAAAATTATCATACCATTTCTTGCCTAAATTATCAACATCCTGAATGCAATTCTTTTTAGATCGCCTGACAATTTGACCCAATCGAAACGATCAGACTTATCGATACTGGAGTAAATGGGTACATCATCAGCAGAGATATCAAACTGTGAACTGATGCATTTAGGAAGGTCATTGATGAAAAAGATAGGTTCAGAGTAGGTTCAAGGATAGAGCTCAACAAGGAACTGAACAGGTGTAAAAAGATCTAGAAGATACCGTTTCATTTCGGTATTTGATAAGAAAAACTGAATCAGTTCAAAAATTTGTTCGGAGATATTTCAACCTATGAAGGAACCGGTATTCCAAACCCTTCGTTATTCTTCACCTTAAAATTATTTTCCCTTTGGGACAAGAATAAAAAAATAACACCTAATCGATGTTCGTTTCTAAAAATTCATGTAAAGCTCTTTTGTCAAGCTTTTGTATTTTTTTAAAGTATCTTCAACGTCATCCCTCTCTTCTTTTTCAATTTTTCCTTGCACAGGCCTGAGGGAAATTTCACTTGTCACCGTCATTGATGTGGGAAGGCCTGTAAGGATCGGGGACAGTCCTCTTAACTCTTCGTTCCTGAAGTCATAATGACTTTCGACAGTCTGCATGTACAATAAAAACCTGAGTGAACTTCAAATACACATCGCGTATTACCATCACATTGCGTAAAAATAGGATTCTCCAAATATATGTTTATACATAAGTCTTAATTTTAGCATATGCACAGATACATGTACAGGGTTCGACAAAAATACCTCGTACATATGTCTCCCAGAAATACCTTCCACATAGTGGTAAAGGATTAGGTAGATGAAAACACCGTTGCCCCTTCCCTAAGTCTACAGAGGTGACAAGTAAATATGTGGTAGGTATTTCTGCCGCACCTTGCATATAAATGACGCACCCACACATACTCCAGATATATATGATTTTATCGATATTTTTTAATGAATAATTTTTAACCATATTCTAAGGTGAAAGTTTTGCAATGTTTACGTATTACATAAATTTAATTACGTTTATTTAATAGATTTTTATTTTTAAGAAATTTAGTAATATATAGTTTTTCATATAGACAAAAGAGGCATGGGTGGTTTAAAGAGTTACTTATTCTAGGTTTTTAATTTTTAAAGATTTTCTATTTTACATATATCCGGTATTTTGTTTTGTATTATGATATAATAATAATTTAATAGATATTAAAATTTATGCAAGTATATAAAGTATATAAAATGCAAGTATATAAGTATATAAAATGCTGATGAAAAAATTGCATTCTGAATCGAAATTAAAAATAATTTAATCATTACGAAATTATCTTTAAGTCAGATAAAAAAAAAGTTTTCTTTCTTTCTTGTTTTTACAATAACTGGGGTACATAGAAATCTTAGAAAATAACCTTGTAGCGACAATGTATACATCATCCCGGAAAAAAGTGCATTGTAGACACTAACTGAAGAAAATGAAACTTTCCCGTTAAGCTTGACAGAAAAACCCGTATCCTCAAACAGTCTCCAAAATGTCGAACTTCATTCTGGTTTGTTAAATTAAGCATACACAGAAAATCTAATTTTTTTGTTTCCCCCTCCATATTTAACTCATTAAATAACAAATGTATTGTTTTCTATATTCAAGTGTGTATCATTTTCAACACAATTATTCAGTCAGTCAGTTAAGTGCCATACGTGATACACGCTTGGGCGATCATGTCTCGAAAGAGACATAACTGACTGGGCAAACAGATTATCCCGCAGTAGGTTGCCATTGCTATCTGCGGTAGACTGGTTGCCGACCAAGGCTATAGAACCCAATCTGTCCTGTTATTTAACCCATAACTGGAAGGAATAGACGGATTAATA
>JBBBDQ010000864.1:3630000-3697500 GCA_037127315.1 Ascarosepion bandense
TCATAAGGAGAAGCGATGTATTAATATATTTCTCGGTGGTATTTGCGTGTAAGTGAATGCAAAGAATCCAACTAAAATTAGAACTCGTCTCTCCGATTTCTCGTTCCGATCCGATAACCACTGCACGACAATGCACAGTCCTCTTATATGACAGTAAATACTGGACAATCTCCTTACAGTTGAAGAGTAAACATGAGGAAACAGGGATGTGGTTCTACAAGGGGATACTGAGATACAAGGATTGGGTATGTTAGTTACAGGGCAAGTTTAAGACAGTAAAAACAAAAGATGCAGTTGAAGTTTCTGGGACAAAAATGAGGAAAGAGAGTTTGGAGAATTTGACACTCCCAGGGGATATTGAAAGTAAGTAAGACAAAGAACATCAAGTAAAGTAGCTAAGGAGCTTGTGTAAATGAATCGCATAACAGGAACGTAGAGTTTGCAAAGTAGAGGAAGCTGTGGAGAGCCATATTCAGATAGTTCTTGATGAAACAGCGTATAAAAGAAAATGAGAATATACCGTATGCATATATCGTTGTGTTCTTTTTACTTCTTAGATAATGATATAACATTTTGTATTATTTTTCATCGAGCTCTATGATTAAACAAGACACTTCAAGCACGTAAGAGACCAAGAAAGGTAAAAGTAGAAGAAAAAAGGGAGAAAAAAAAGTTATTTTTATATAATGTGAAGAAAAATACCTTTAACTAATAAAGGAATGGAACATAATGAAATAGCAAACGGCTTTGTAATAAAAAAAATGAGAGAAAATGAAAGAATTAATTTTTTAAGAAAGTGCCAGAACAAATATGGAGGTAGAGTATTAGTCATTATTGTCGTCATATGTTGAGGGCACCACAGGCAGAATATACGAGTAAAGATGACTTCCACTCGAATTCAGCCTCGTCGGACTGTCTTCCTTCGGGCTGAAAGGAATCTAGACGAGGCTCTGCCGAAGGACAGTGTCCCGTCTGGGAAAAAAAAAAGAAAAAAGAAAAAACAGACAGGATACCGACTCAGTCTTATGCAGAAACTTTTTTTTAAAATCATTTCACCCCAATCAAGGCATTCCACTGCCACGATTGCGCTTGGGGCTACATAGCGAAAGGTAAAGAGAAAGAGTGGTTAGATATAGGAAATGTCAAAAGGAGGGTGATAGATGGGTATGGATACCGAGGCTGGGAGTTGGGTGGATGGGAAGAGTGTTTGAAAGAATGGAAGCGAGTTAATGTGTCAGGAGGTGTCTATTGACCTTACATTTAAACTCCTGGAGATTGTAGCCATCGGGGAAGCAGTCATGTGGAAGGGAATTCCACAGTCGGGAAGTGCGAGAAAAGAAATTGTTGGAGTAGAAGTTGCGGTTGCATTTTATCGGTTTCACTGTAAAAGGATGGGATCTAGTTGCTAATCTAGTATCTCGTGCAAATTGGTACCTAGGGGGCACCAGTGATCTAAGTTCATCGGAGCGGAAGCCGTGAAAGTACTTATAGAAGAGACACAGGGAAGCCACGTCGCGTCGGTGAGAGAGAGAGACTGCCAAGTTGGTATCAATCACATTACAGACCCTCCGCTGTACCTTGTCGAGAAGCCCTAGGAGAATAACAGGGGCACCCGACCAGATATGGCAGCTGTATTCAATGCACGGGCAGATGGTAGATTTATATATGTGAATGATAGATTCAGACGGAAAAAACTTCCGGGCCCTGCACGGAGAACCGAGTTTCATAGCAGCGGATTTAGCAATAGATTCGATATAGGCCAGCATGCCAAACTTTGTCGAACGCTTTAGAGATATCCAAGGCAACGTTTCGGGTTTCGCCATTCCTGTCGAGTGCCTGGTATATATACTCGGTGATGGTCGTTAGCATATCAGCAGTAGACCTGGTGAAGAGGAAACCATACTGCTTGTCCGAGAGGAGCCTGTGTGCTGTGAGATGCTGAATTACCTCGGCGTTGATAATGGTCTCGAAGACATTTGCCAAAGATCGGAAGAAGGCTGATAGGGCGGTAATGTGCGGGGTCCGAGGGTTCTTCAGTGTTTTTGAATATAGGAACTACAGAAGAAGATTTCCAACAGGCAGGAAAAGAGGAAGCAGGTAGGCAGGAGTTGCAGAGTTTAGAAAGGACAGAGGAGAGTTCAGGGTCACATTTCTTTAAGACTATGATTGGGATACCGTCCCCTCCGCTCGCTTTGTGAGGGTCAAGTTTTGAGATTATCTTAGAGACGAGCGAGGGTGTAATGTGGACGTCATTGATTTGAGCCTCAGTTCTAGGTGTAAGTCGCGTGTAAAAACCCCAGACGAGTCCAGACTTGAATTGTTCGAGAATCTCCGGGCAAAGCATTCAGCCTTGTCCGCTGAGGAGGTGAGGACCTCAAAATTATTGATTAGTGTGGGTATTCAGGACTTGATCTTGTTAAGTACTCTTTTACAGAGTGGCAGCAAACAACATCTTAGCTTCGTTAAGTATCTTTTTACACTTATTACGAGCTGAAGCGAAAAGGCGCCTGTTTTGGTCCGACGTGTAGCTACGATAGAGTCGGAAAAATGATTCCGGTGGGCAATGGCGGCCGAGCAAGCGGGCGAAAACCATGGAGACGAATGAGACTTAAGCAGAAATTTCCTGGCAGGGATGAAAGCATCGATGCCAGCCTTAACCCAGGAGTAGACCTCGGATGCACATTCTTCGATGGGAAGACTAAAAACGTTGTTCCATGGGACGTCACAGAGGAATTCTCGGATCGAATCCCAGTCTGCTCTTTGGTAGGAGTAGGATATTCTACTTGTCTGTGTTTCTTGGGTCGGGTGGGAGTGGAATGAAATGTTGACGGAAACTACGGTGTGGTCAGAGTTTCCGATTGGGCAGAGTTGTCTGGTAGTGCAAGAGTCTGGGATGGAAGTGAAGCAGAGGTCTAGTAGTGAGTCCCTTCCGTTAGGGTTGTCGGAGAAACGCGTGGGGAAGTCCACCACTTGCGTAAGGGATTGGGTGATTGTAAAATTCATGGTGTGGACACCAGCAGGGTCTGTGGCAGAGTTCTCCAGCCACTTGGTGTGGTGGGCGTTAAAGTCACCAAACACAAATATATGGGCAGTGCGATGGGAAGAAATGGCTTTGTCGATATTGTCAGAGATGCTGTCAAGTAACGAACAGTCAAAGGAGGAAGGGGAGCGGTATAGAAAGAAGTGATAGCTAATTGAGCTTAGAAGTGAGAGACGGAAGCACATGAAAGAATGATCCAGGGATTCAAGAGATGTCACCCTAGCTAGGGGAAGGTGTTCGCCGACATACACACCAAGCCCATGCATATGAACATAGAAGTCCTTCCTGAAGAAGGGAAGGTATCCAGGAACGTAAAACTCAGAGGAGGGGATAGAAGGGTCAAGGTTAGTTTCACATAGGGCTAAGATATCAGGTGAGTTAGTGTGAAGGAATGATTCCACGCTGAGAAATTTAGTGCGGATACCACGTATGTTAGTGAAAGAGATGCAGACTGGTTTGAGCGTTTTCAGACTAGGTGGTTTAGTTTTGGTGTTATGTTTGCTTTTTTCCATAGTGATTCAGTTAAGGAGAGGTCTTAGAGTAGAATCAGTCGGTCACTTGTTTGCATCATGTGAAGGATGGAGACTGGCGCGGCCTACAACATAATGTGGCCTCTGGGTTGCCCACCGAACTTTCATGCAGGGACGCCCGTCCATGCGCGATATGGCACTACAAGAACTCGGTATTATTCAACTGTTGATCAGTGCAGCCTCTCAAGACGCTACGCAAGAGTTCGGGCTTCTGACTAACAGTCGGAAGCAGCAACCAGAAAACTGTCAACCCGGTACCCTCAGAATGTAAAGGCGTTGCCACCATACTCCGTAACTGCAAAGAGTTTCCAGCTGAACTAACACTAAGACCGAAGAAGGGGGGTGAACCGGGAACCCCTTCCTGAACAAGAAACAAGGCGATCACCTCTACTCTTGTTCAAAAGAAGAGGGTGGAGTGTGAGACTGGGCGATAGTAGGAACTATCTACTCCAATTAAAAAAAAAGAAAAAGAAAAGAGTAACTGAAGTGTATTCAGTTTTAACATAGTATAAATCGAAAAGAACCTTGGATAGAAAAATAATTTACACAAACCACTTAAGTTAGTGGCAAAAGAACAAATAAAAATAAAATATAAACGAAGGGGAATCAAAAAAAAAATTAAAATTATTAAAAATTAAAAATTAAAGAAAAACAGACTGATTTCGGTTCACTTACCACGAGCAGGTAACACAGAAAATTTGATTTTTAATTTCTAAAGACAAAAATAAAATTTAAAGCATTTTTTCGGAGAATATAGGCGAGTTAACTACTTTTTAGTAAAAGAGAGAAGTTACGATTCACGTGTGCAGTGGTTCAGGAAATTTTTGTCCGAGCTTAAGGGGTTGGATTGCCAACAGTAAAAATCGAACTTGTGTCATATCCAGCTTTAGTGGGGGAGGTCTCCGATAGGTACCATGATTAAAGTGGTTATTTAAGGAGAATAAGAACTATCACTGAGCTGTTTAATGAGGAAAGAATGTCTAGAGAATTTAAAACACAGAAGACGATGACGATACGTTAAGTAGAGATAAATACTATTTCATTATTTAAGTAAATTTCAGTATTTGGCAATTTAATTTGTTTGAGTTGTGATGGATAGGAAATTAAGAATTAAAAGCAACCTTCTTCTTCACGTTTACAAAAATTCACAGTGATATGTGAAATCCTGGTTTGGCCAAACAGAAAAAGGATTGACCAGGTGCTTAAAGAAAAAGTCGAAACCGGATTTCGCGAGTAGATGCTAAATGAATTTTCTGACCAATGGAAGCAATTTGCAGGATTTAAAAGACTTAGCGAACCAGTGCAAAGAACAAAATGAGTATAACAGGCTTCGGTTAGCGTCAGTCAGATAGTCATATTGGAGCAGAGAGAGAGAGAGAGAGAGAGAGAGAGAGAGAGAGAGAGAGAGAGAGAGAGAGAGAGAGTAACAAGGCAGAAACTTAAAGTCGACCCGGATATAAAGTCGAGTCACACATTGTCCTCTTTCTCCTTCTTTCTCGTGTACTGATTCCTTTTACTTCTTCTTCTCCATTCAAAGACATTCCTACTAAACAAACACTCAAACATCCATACGTACGCATAAATTCTTTCCAACAGATTACTACTATGAACATTTCTACAACCCTTGATACACTTAACTTTCTAATTGAACATTAACTTCTACTATTTTTTGTTATTCTTTTCCTTTAATAAATTCCTATTTTAGCAATGCAAAATGTATATTTTTATTCCACACTATTCCACACAAATCCACACATTCCAACCTACTGCAACCAACCAACCAACCAACCAACCTAATGAAAACCTTTTGATAATTCTTGATAATTTGTAATTTGTAGAGAGTTTGGTTATGTATGACACAAGACCGAAACAGGGATCATTAACCATCTCCCTATGTCTTCATAGTAACTGAATGGCAAAACAAAAATAAATAAATAAATAAATAAATAAATAAATAAAAAGAGTCTGGATAGTGGTAAAAACATTTAGAACGACACAATTTATGGGAAGTTTTTATTTTTAATAATTTCATCCTTAGCAAGATGGGATCGCCTTGAGTGAGCTAGAATGAGAGAAAAGACCAGGTACAGTGGGCCTTGAAGAATGAATAAAAGCCGGATGGGATTCATGAATATAGACGGTAGCAATTAGTGGTGCATGTGATTTTTTTTAGATTATTGCTATCAGGAAAGCAAGTAAACGGAAGAATGTTCCACAGGAGAGAAGTGCAAGAAAATAAACTGTTGGTGTAGAAATAGTGGTTACATTTAACTATTTCAACGGTAAAGGGGTGGGACGTATATGCCAATGCAGTCGGTCAGTTAAGGGCCATACGTGATACACGTTTGGGCGATCATGTCTCGAAAGAGACATGACTGACTGGGCAGAAGATTATCCCGCAGTAGTTTGCCATTGCTTTCCACGGTAGACTGGTTGCCATCCAAGGCTATAGAACCCAGTCTGTTCTATTATTTAACCCATAACTCGAGGGAAGAGACGGAATAATACATTTCCCAAGGGTATTTGTGCGTAATTGAATGCAAGGAATTCAATTGGAATTCAAACTCGGCTTCTCAATCTAGTCAGTCAGTTAAGTGCCAAACGTGATACACACTTTGGGCGATCATGTCTCTTCCGAGACATGACTGACTGAGCAGAAGATTATCCCGCAGTAGTTTGTCATTGCTTTCTGCAGTAGACTGTTTGCCAGCCAAGGCTATAGAACCCAATCTGCCCTATTATTTAACCCATAACTGAAAGGAATAGACGGATAAATAGCTTTCCAAGGGTATTTGTGCGTAAGTGAATGCAAGGAATTTTACAGTAATTCGAACTCGGCGCCCTGATTTGTCGTTCCGAGTCGATATCCACTGCACCACAACGTACATCCTTCCCAATCTAACAGCACGCTTAAATTCATGGGGTCAAGGTACGAAGGAAAAGATTAAAGCAGTTATGGAAAGAACAAGCGACATAGAAAGCAGAATTATTATTCTTGGTACAGGGTGAGTTTTTATAGTAGCAGCAACAGAAGAATAAGAAGAAGCTGAAGAGAAAGAAGAAGTAGAGAGGAAAGAGAAAGGTGATGATGAAGAAGAAGAGGAAGAAAAAGAAAGAAAGAACAGAAACTGATGTAGTATTAATAACAGACGGTTAGTATTATGATTAAACTAGCTTATCAGTTTTAGTAAAAGTGTAGTATTCGGCTCGGAACGAGAAATCGGGGAGCCGAGTTCGAATTCCAGTTGAATTCATTGCATTCACTTACGCGCAAATACCCTTGGGAAAGGTATTAATCCATCTTTTCCGTCCGGTTATGGGTTAAATAACAGGACAGATTGGGTTCTATAGCCTTGGCTGGCAACCAGTCTACCGCAGAAAGCAATGGCAACCTACTGCGGGATAATCTTCTGCCCAGTCAGTCATGTCTCTTTCGAAACATGATCGCCCAAGCGTGTATCACGCATGGCACTTAACTGACTGACTGAACCTATTATTATTATTAATACTAGGTACCGTTACTTTATCGCGGGAAAACAGCTTATCGTAATGAAAAAGGCCACAGACTTAACGAAAATAAAGTTTTATCGTCAAAATGTTCATGTTATTATTAAGACGAAAGACCAAAACGTTTTTTAATTATTTTTTGAAATTTTTTAATCCTTTCTAACATGTTTGAAATTTTGGTTAAAATCTTGTTTTGTTTACGTCATCGCCGTGGCTAACTTTTAATATTGAATTATTTGCTCTTGTTTTCCGTTGAAAACATTGATTTAGAAAATCTTGTAAAAATCAAATAATTGTCCGATTTTAATGCCAGTTTCAGTACTCATTCACAAATAAATGAAATTATTTTTGACATGTTTTTTTTTGACAATTTTGGTAAAAACTTTGTTTTTAGATATGTTACTCCCAACTTACTTAATTTCATGAAATTTTTCACAGAACCTTTCTTTTTTTTTCTTTTTTTTTTTTTTAATCATATCACCCCGAGCAAAGCGGTAACGCCACTGATGTGCAGGAGGCTACGTGAGAGTGAAAAGATTTGGAAAAGAGAAAGCCGGAAACCACATCCTGAACAGGGAACAAGGGATGAGCCTCTACACCTGTACAATAGACGTGGGTGGAGTGTGAACCGAGCAATAGTTTAGTCTATCTACTCCAATTGAGAAATAAAAAATGAAAAATTCATTGAATTCTTTTTGGCTAAAAGTAGGAGTCATTGGAGATTGTAAATAACCTACTTTTTTTTCAAAGTTGTGCTATTTAACTGAAAATCTGCTCTGAATTAAAAAATAATGAATCCAATAAAACTATGACATTACTTAATTTAGAAAAGCTTTTCATTGCTTTTGTAAATAAGTAATATTAAAGACGTTATTGTCTAAAGAAATAAAATTTTTCTGATGAATAATGAATTTTTACAAAAATTTTTCATTTCTTATATTTTAATTATAATAATTTTTAATAGTTTAAAATTGTGTAAAATTCTGTATTACGCTATTTATTGGATATGATATAGTAATTAAGTGGACACGAAATTTACGAGTCCAAAATTGCAAAGATTAATAAACACAGTTGCGCTGTTCAATTTTTAAAATTATTTTTTATTTTGTATTTTTTTACTTAATACGTTGCTTATTTTCATGTATGGTAGACTGAAATTGCCATTATTATGAAAAGTTTGCGTAATCTAAGAGTTTTGTCCCTTCACTTAGATTTATGAAAACTGTCATTTATGGTCATCTATAGTAGCTGTCATTGCTTCGTCATTCAGAAGTCCATAAAACGTTCGATCAGATGATCACGGCAAATCGTTAATAATTTATTGTATATTACTTTTTTATGCTATAAGTAAGTCATATTTCTTTCAAAACAGATTAACTTAACTTTCAGTTTTCTACTTTTACTAAGATAAAGTGTCAGAAATCTTTTGAAATATTTTCAAAATCGATGAATTTTTGTTTGTTTCTTAAAATTAAGAAAATGGACGCTTTTAAGAAAATCTTGAGAAATCGAAATTAAATGTGACATTCCAAGCAATATAATTTCTATCTGAAATAGACCTGAATTTTTTACTTACTTGAAATAATAAATTTAATAATTAAGCTTTTAATTAAATCTAAAATGAAACCTTCAATAATGTTTTTTTTTTTCATTTTAAAACTTTCATTTTAAACTTAGGTATCGAAAATTTCTGCTGAAAATGAATACTATATCCGTTTTCAGTCCTTTTTAGTTGCCCACATTAACTAGAGCGTTCGATAACTACCAGGAATAATCCATCTTCATCGCAGACTTTATTGATGTTATATTCCGCCGATAGCACGTCTTCTAGCGACTTTATTAGTTATAGTTTCAAGAATGAACACGCGGCTTTAGCATAATAATAATAATAATAATAATAATAATAATAATAATAATAATAATAATAATAATCATCATCATCTGGAGATCTTGAAGTAAGAATCTAAAAAATGTGGCACATAAACACATCAATAATTCTATTTCCAGTTTGAGCCCCTGGATTGATTGGATAAGGTTCTTGTAGACTTTTTGATGGAATTCCTGAGAGCCCATGCCTTAAAGAAGTACAAAAAATGTACTCACAAATAAAACTAACAAATGACAAAAAGAATAATGGAAAAATATGATAAAAAAGTAAAAAGTTATTTAAATCTTCCTTGTCAGCCTTATCAGTGAAAAATGTTTAAAAGAATATATATATATATATATATATATATATATATATATATATATATATATATATATTCAGATACTTTAATCCAAGCGGAAAAAGCAAGAAAGTAAATTCCAAAACCCGATCCTAAGTAATATTAAAAATTTTATTTTAATATTAAAAAATGATACAGGAAGAGAGCTCCATGTAATAAAATATTACAGAGCAAATATAAATTAAAAAAGGATTAATTCAAGGATGTTGGATGACCATCAGCTACAAAAAATCCTTTCAGAAACTGGAGAAAAAACTGATTTTTCTCCAGTTTCTGAAAGGATTTTTTTGTTGCTGAGGTGATGTGTTATCCCCCGTGGGGATTTTCATATCGAAATGGTCATCCAACACCCTTGAATTAATCCTATTTTAATTTATATATATATATATATGGTTAAATAATTAGAAGACAAGAGGAAAACTGTATTTAAATACAATTTTCCTCTTTTCTTCTGTTTATTTAACCATCCTGTCTTTAATCTCAGACCATAACTGACTATATACATACATATATATATATATATATTGTCATCCGCAGACAGATCTGTTTCGCCGTATCACAGCTCATCAGTACGGTTAGACTCCGATTATACATACATACATACATACATACATACATACATACATACATACATATACTTGGGCAACAACCTTTCCTTCATGCATCTTTCAAGGATGATTTAATTTATTTCGTTACTAAGTTTAATATATATATATATATATATATGTATATATATATATGTATATATATATATATATATATATATATATATATATATATGTATGTATGTATGTATGTATGTATGTATCACACAGTATAATGTAGGTATGGATGGAATAATATTCCATATCCAAAGAAACACTATTCTTTAAAAAGTGCTCAATACAAAGTAGAGCGAAAAATATTTTTTTTTAAATTTATGACATATCATTACAAAAGTAGTCATTTTATTTCGACACTATTCGTGATCAATTGATAAGACACGGATAGTGTCGAAACAAAATGGCTACTTTTTGTAGTGCTGTTATAACGTATTTTTGTTATTATTATATATATATATATATATATATATATATATATATATATATATATTATGTATGTATGTATGTTGTGTGTGTGTGTGTGTGTGTGTGTGTATGCATAAAGTGGTAGAGGCCGTGAACGTTTTGTTCAAAGTGTATGTATAAAAGCAAAAACAGTAAATATACACTTTAAAGAAAACGTTCACGCTCTCTAACCCTTTTTATTCTATACCAATTTCTCTCGTTGGAACAATTCTATTTCTTTTTTTAATATATATATATATATATATATATATATATATATATATATATATTAGATCACTGGTGCCGCCTAAGCACGAATTTACACAAGATACTAGATTAGCAACTAGGTCCCACCCTTTTACAGTTAAACAAATAAGATGTAACCGTAAATTCTACTCCAACAGCTTCTTTTCTCGCGTTTCCCGCCTGTGGAACTCCCTTCCACAACTCTGCTTTCCCGACAGCTACAATCTCCAGGTGTTTAAATGTAGGGTCAATAGACACCTCCTATCACACTAACTCCCAACTATTCTCAGAACACTCTCATCTATCCAACCCTCATTCTCAGTATCCTTACCCACCTATCACCCACCCTCTGACATTTCCTATATTTAATCAGCCTTTCTCCACTCTACGTAGCCCCCTGCGCAGTAGTGGCAGTGACATGCCTTGCTCGGGGTGAAACGCTTATATATTAGATAGATAGAGAGGGAGAGAGAGAGAGAGAGAGAGGTAGATAATGATGCCAAGTTCGTAATTTCAGAGGAAATTTAAAAAGATCTATTTAAAATAAAATATTAAGCTTTTGACTTATACAGAGAGCTCATTGAATATTACCCAGAGCAATGCGATATACATGAAGGAAAACTCAACAGATCATCCAAAGTGATTTTTAAATTATAATCCATTTCGACAATCTAATAACCTCATCTCATCAGACCACGATTTTATTAGGTATAAATTTCCTCAAAACATCCAAAAATTTTCAAAGAACGAGAATCCAAGTAACATAACCCAGAATAGAAATCGCTAGTTTTAACTTGTAAGGGAAAAAAGATTTCATTAAGCAGAATGAGTGACTATAAACCTATACACACCCATCCAAATGCGCACGAATACGTATACATATATATGAATACACGGACACACAAACATACAGACATAAATATGTACACATATATAGACATATACACATATATACATCCCTATATATACTAGTCTGGTCTTTATAGGTGAGTATGTGAGTGTGTAAATACGAGAGTGTATAAATCTGTTAGATATTTGTATATACATAGATGGATATGTGTATATGCGTGTATATATGTGTACACACGTACGACTCGATCACTTCCAAACGGATATGTTCAAATTAGTAAAAAAAAAATAAAGTTCAGAAAATCGTCTATCAAATTCCTACAGAAAGTAAACCAGGACATTAAAGAAATTAAAAAATCCCATGACTTATGCATCAGAGCCGACAAATCCAGAAACATCTACGAAGTTATTTCCTTCTGCTATCAAGAACTTATCTCAAAAATAGTTACCAGTACCGATAACGTTGACAAATTAACCAGGATGTGGCTGAATTTGAAAGTAAATTTAATATTGAAGATAGAATGGGTAAAATCCACATGAAAAATGCATTCTTGCTTTTCAAAGATGACAAACCCAACCTCGATAATAAACTACAAACTAGATTGATTAACACCTCCAGGACTAATCTCTAAAAATATAATTAAAAATATAACTGACTCCATACAAAAATCTTTCTTTAACAATCTTTGGAAAGTTTCTTCTGACACTATAACATGGTTAAATAGCATTATACACAAACATAAGGCGACCTTCATCCAATTCAATATTATCAATTTTTACCCCTATATATCAAAATATCTATTGTCGGATAGTTTGAATTTCGGTGAGAACTATGTAACAATTACTGATGAAGAATCCAAGGTTAAATTAGCCTTTAGAATATAATAACTAACCAGGAATAATTCTCCGTGGATAAAGAGCCACGGTGATAAATTTGATGTCACTATGGGTGCATTTGATTTTGCTTAAATAGCAGATTTAGTGGGAATTTACATTTTAAATACCCTTAGTAGAATAGTTGACTCCAAACAGATCGGTATATATAGGGATGACAGACTTATTGTTATCCCTAATAGTAATGGCTTACTATTCTCTCAGATAAAAAATCATTAGAGCTTTCAAATTGCTTTGATTCAAAATAGAAATTTCGTCAAACCTTAAAATAGTCGACTTCTTAGTTATTATCTAAAACCTGTCGAATGAGACATTGATACTTTATTAAAAAACCATGAAGCCTCAAACTACATTAATGTTTGCTCCAATCATCCCCACCAAATAATCAAACAACTTCCTGCCATTGTAATGACAGGATCAACAAGTTATCTTCTAATAGGAAAGTTTCATAAAAATAAAACCTCTAGCAATAACACCCTCAAAAACTGGTTTTAGACAAAAAATATTCTACCTCTAAAAATACCAAATCAAATAAATTTAAAATAGAAAAAAGAGTAATTATTGGTTCATCTCCTCATTTTGCCAACATTACTATCCGTCAACACTTTCTGGAATTGATCGACAAACATTTTAACCAGAACTATCCACTAAGTAAGATTTTTAATAAAAAACATTCAAAATTAGCTATTCCTGCACTAAAAACAATAATAACATTATTAACTCACATAATAATAGTATAAATAAACTTTATAACAAACATCAAATAACAAACACTTTTGTAACTGTAGAGTAAAAAAAAAATGCCCAGTTAGAAATATATGCAAATCCTAAAAAGTTATATACTAAGCAACTATTTTCCTTAGTGAATACAAAAATGAGAAAAATGTATACACAGGAATTCTGCCGGACCCTGAAAACAGCAACTATATAATTATAACCAATCTTTCTCACCTAAAATATCAAATCTCTCTTTCTAAATATTTTTGGAAATTAAAAGACAAAAATCTCTCTCCATAGATTGAATGGAAGATTATAAGTAAATCTGAAACCCCCAATAGCTTAAAAAAATTGATGTAATTTATGCTTCGACAAAAAATTTGCATTTATCAGATTCAGAAGAACTAAACCAACTATCAAACCAAAGAAATGAAATCATCTTTAAATGCCGCTATAGAAATAAATTTATATTTCCTGTGAAACAGAATTTGAAATTTAACCCATTTCGTCCTGGTTGCGAGAACATTCCCATTTTGACGTGTTCATTCGTTAGAAATTCTTTGCGTATTGAAGAAATTAAAGTAAATTTTTTCTATCTAATGGATACACGTACCAGTATATGTGTACAACTACTTTGTCTTATATATGTAATTGAATGTATCCTTTGCTGTTGATCTGTATACTTATATATATATATATATATATATATATATATGTGTGTGTGTGTGTGTGTGTGTGTGTGTGTGTGTGTGTGTGTGTGTGTGTTGGTACTGAAATTCAAAGGATGCCACTATATCACACTTGCGGATTCCCTTCTCTAACTTTGGTAATTTAATGTAGATTCTTTTGTGTGCGTATATGTGTACAGTTATGTATATATGTGTTCGCATTAACTTTGTGTATACGGGTATATATCTGGTCTTGATAGGTAGGAATGTGGATGTATGAATGCGGGAGTGTATATATACATAAGATATTTGTATGCACATGACGATGGATGGCTGTATATGGGTAGATATATGTATGCGTATATATATGCATATATATATATATATATATAATATTTATTCAGAAATTATGACATAGATATGTTACAATATCACTACAAAGGTAGCTATTTTGTTTCGACACTTCTTGTGACTTGTCAAGTGCTGTGGTTTATTTATTTAGAAATAAACCACATCACTTGACAAGACACAAGAAGTGTCAAAACAAAATAGCTACTTTTGTAGTGATATTGTAATATATCCATGTTATAATTTTTGAATAAATATTATTAGCTCTACTTTGTACTGAGCACTTTTTAAAAATAGTGTTTCTTTGGACAAGGAATATTATTCCACCCATACTTATATATATATATATATATATATATATATATATGTATGTGTGTGTGTGTGTGTGTATGTATGTATGTATGTATGTATGTATGTATGTATATATGTATGTATGTATGTATGTCTACGTATGTATTTATACGTATGTGTATGCAAGTATGCGTACGTGTATGCATGTATATATCTGCATGTATGTATATCTGTGTATACGTTTTCGTGTGCATGTAGGTGGATGTGTACCCCACTCTATCATATTCATAGATTCCATTTCTTTTTTTGTGTAAATTATAATTTGATAGTTGAATGCCTTGCATTGCACATATACCCTTGGGAAAAATATTAATCCGTCTCTTCCCTCCAGTTATGGGTTAAATAATAGGACAGATTGTGTTCTGTAGCGTTGGCTGGCAACCAGTCTATCGCAGAAACTAATGGCAACCCATTTCGGGATAATCTTCTACCCAGTCAGTCATGTCTCTTTCGAGACATGATTGCTCTAAGTGTGTATCACGTATGGCCTTTAACTAACACTTTTATAATATTTTGCATATTGTAGAAATTGTGGTTAAAACCTCCAATGTAGCTGACATATATGTTTGTATATGTGTACAGCTACTTTACCTTATGTATGTAATTGAATGTAGGTCGTTTTGTGTGTATATGTGAAGTTTGTATATACTTGTGTATGTATGTATTAGTATTAATTATGTGCGTATTTGTCTGGTCTTCATAGGTGAGTATGTGCGTGTGTGAATACGAGCGTGTATATATCTATTAGATATTTGTATGTATATATGAACGGATGTGTGTACATACGTGTATATATGTATAAGTGTTTGCATATATGAGTATATGCGTATATATGTATGTGTGTATGTATGCATGTATGTAAAAGCACGTCTTCACACATATATATATAAGTGTATACGTATTCGTGTATGTGGATGGATGTGCATGGGTTTATGGTTACTCATTCTGTCCAATGAACTCTTTCTCACCTAACCTTGGTGACCCTTACAAGATACGAATCATCTTTCTTTGAATTTTTTTTTTTTACGTTTTGATGAAATTTATAACAAATAAAATCGTAGTCTGATGAGATGAGATGAGCTTGTCAAAATCGATTATAAATTATAAACACTTTAAATGATGGGCTGAGTTTTCTTTTAGTGTTTAAGTGTGATAGTATTTAGTGCCAATGTAGCAATTTTTCAGAGGTATTACTGATAAAATGTATTTTGGCAAGCATGTTTTTTATCGTAAAGTGCTCGATATCGGGTTGTAGATAGGAAGTTGAAATAGAAAGATTTTGTCTCTTTAACAGATCAGATTCATGCCAACTTCGAGGTTTAGTTAAGACACCGTTACGATGTTCTCACTCGTCAGGGCTGTTTGTAGCATATCTCAGTTTTAAAGGTAATCAACATGAAAAATGCAGCTCACTAGTCTATATATATATATATAAATAAAACTTAACAACAAACAGCCCTGACGAGTTAAAACCTCATAACGATCTCCTCACGAAACTTCGAAGTTGGCAGGATACTGCTTTATTAAAGAGATAAATTCTGTGTACCGATAGATAGATAGATAGATAGATAGATAGATAGATAGATAGATAGATAGATAGATAGATAGATAGATTGCAAACATTGTGTCTGCTTATTTTTAATAAAATCCGTTCATACTCACAGATAATCTTTCGCGTATTATAACTGAAAGATGTCAGAAATAAGCTGTAACGTTGACAGATGTTATTATAATTCATTTCTCACGGTACCTAGGTACTTTCAATCACCTTCCGAGATCATCTTCAGGGGTGTGAATTATGGTAACAAAAAATAACCGCAAAACTGTGTTGCTAAAAATTACTGTAATTATTTTTTCTGTTTCAAATATAATGGTTGACAAATAGCTTAGTGTTCATTAGAATGTGGAAATTATCCAAATTTTTTGTTACCATAACTCCCACTACTGAAGATGGTTTCGGAAGGAGATTGGAAGTACTTGGGTACATTGAGAAATGAATTATAATAACATCTGTCAACGTTACAGCTCATTTCTGACATCTTTCAATTATGATATGCAAAAGATAATTAGTGAGTAAGAATGCATTTTCTTAAAAATAAGCAGACACAATGTTTGCAATTTACTTAATCTGACACATCTAAAAGAAAATTTGCTGCCTAAGTAGATAGATAGATAGATAGATATGAACATACTAAGATAGATAGATAGATAGATAGATAGATAGATAGATAGATAGATATGAACAGACTGAGATAGATAGATAGATAGATAGATAGATAGATAGATAGATAGATAGATAGATAGATATGAACAGACTGAGATAGATAGATAGATAGATAGATAGATAGATAGATAGATAGATATGAACAGACTGAGATAGATAGATAGATAGATATGAACAGACTGAGATAGATAGATAGATAGATAGATAGATAGATAGATAGATAGAAGATAGATAGATAGATAGATATGAACAGACTGAGATAGATAGATAGATAGATAGATAGATAGATAGATATAGAACAGACTGAGATAGATAGATAGATATGAACAGACTGAGATAGATAGATAGATAGATAGATAGATATGAACAGACTGAGATAGATAGATAGATAAATAGATAGATATGAACAGACTGAGATAGATAGATAGATAGATAGATAGATAGATAGATAGATAGATATGAACAGACTGAGATGAGATAGATAGATAGATAGATAGATAGATAGATAGATAGATAGATAGATAGATAGATAGATAGAAGTGAACCTCGATGTGGTGTAAAAGTTAATAAGCTTGTTCTGTTAGAACAATTACGACCGATTAGTGACTTCTATCCTCACTGGTTGCACATTATTTTTGGATCTTGTGCCACATCTAAGCTACGCATAAAAATCTGTGTGTGTGTGTGTGTGTAGTGATTCTACATAGATTTCAACCAGTGCTCTTACTTGTCCATCCTTAACAACTTGTTTTATTTTCAATAAAAACTTTGATCTTTAAAATAACTCGCCCTATGCACATGTATATCGGCTGTGTGAGCGCGTCTGAAAGATTTTGAACAATTCGAACCATTCTGTCGAAATCGGAAACGCACGAAGCATCCTGTTTGTTACAGGCAAATCAGCCACGTATTTCATTAGTCGACCTTTCAGTTCAACACCCTTTGTCTGGTTTGAGCAGTCAGTTGATGAGCATTTTAGTCAGCCGAGTGTGAAGACCGCAGCTTCATACTGTTCGCGCCGATGAGTGCGCACAAGAAATGGCGCCCGTCAATTCCAAGTTAGTTGCTGATCTCCAACGTAGTCATGTAAATGCTTGCATATAAGCGACTATCTTTTGACTGGTTAGATCGATAAGGCGTTCAGTGCTAAGCAGGCATAGGGAGAATGAATTGGGTGATACATGCTGATAGCGAGTGGCGCATGCTGTAACGTAGATAGGAAAGGGCAAAGTTTACGGATATCTATTAGACTGAAAGTGAAAAACGATAAAGAAAACTGAATATTGTGCGTGGATCTGTCTTTGCTAAACGTTCAGAAATCTCCAGTAAGACATTAAAACCTCCAAAGAAATAAAAAAGCACAATCACAAAATAATAAAAAAAAAGAACAACAAAGAAATAACAACGAGAATTCAGAAATGGTAAGGAGCTAAACGAGTTATACCTTTTCTTCCTCTCTGACTGCCAGGAGAAACGTGGAATTGCAGATTTAGCTTAAAGGTTATTAACATGGAAAATGCAGTTCGCGAATTGAGTTCAAACACTGTTTTTTTTTTTAATTTTTTTGCATCTTCTCTGATATGACATTGGAAAAGGAAGACAAGAATCGATATTTTCTAATTGATCAGTTCATTGATCATTTCTTTCATTGATTAATCCTTGCAGCATTTAAATTTAAATACATGATGAACTGCGCCAAAAAATACCATAGTACACCGATGATCCATTAGATTGCAGTATAAGTAAATTGTGAAGCCAACAAGAAACAATTTCCACTATAGTTTCATTTTTTGCATACTCATGCTCCACACTTTGGGCCTTGTGCCACCTCTAAGCTACGCTTAGAAAATCATTCTGGCACTTCGACGTAGTGTAATGGTTATCAAGCATGTTTCGATAGACCAGTTGGGAATGAAAAGTGAGTCCGCACTTTTGGCCTTGTGTTACATTTAAGCTACGCTTTGAAGTCATTTGGATACTTCGACGTAGTGCAATGGTTAGCAAGCCTATCTCGCTAGATCAATTAAGAATGATTATTGAGTTCAACCCTCACTGGGATCTCTGCCCTTTCGGCCTTTTGCTACATCTAAGCTACGGTTAGAACATCATTTGGTCCCACTGACTAGGTGTAATGGTTAAAATCACCATAACATATTTCCTCACAAACATCATACTCGCTAAAATTATTATTTCAAACTAATCTAGATGGACGATCATTTGTGAATATCAGTTGCAATAATCTTGGATGTACCGATGAATAATTTTCGATCGAGGAGTCGAGTTCCAATTCCGGTTAGGTTCATTGCATTCACTTACGTTCAAATACATGTGAGAAAGGTAAGAATCTACCTATTCTTCTACCAGCTGTAATAATTTAGTGATACAAGTCTTAACAATTAGTAAAACTTGTATCACTAAATTATTATTATTTAATTTTTTTATCATTTCACCCCAAGCAATGCAGGACCACCCGCAGTACGCGGTGTGTGTGAGGGGGGGGTACAGTGAGAAAAAAAAACTTGGCAGAAGGAGCATTGAAAATTTTTTTTTATTCCACATGATTGCTTCCCCGACGGCTACAATCTCCAGGAGTTTAAATGTAAGGTCAATAGACACCTCCTAACTCACTCGCATCCATTCTTTCAAACACTCTTCCCATCTACCCAACCCTCAGCCTCGGTATCCTTACCCATCTATCACCCTCCTTCTGACATTTCCTATATCTAACCACTCTTTCTGTTTACCTTCCCCAATATAACCCCATGATATACAGTCGTCGAAAATGTTGGTTACAACGGAGAGAGAAGGTTCGCTAAAAGCATCATAGCTTCCAATCTTCAAATAAAATGTCTTGTTTAAGTTTCATTAGCGTTGAAGTAAACAGATCTCTTCACATTTTCACTAAAGTTTTTTTCACGTATTCATTAAATTGTCATTAAAGTCTTTTCACCTATTCTCTATAATCAGGGTTGTCAATTTTCTATGTAACATCTAAACCAGTAAAATTCTTTCGGAGTTTAATGGAGTTTGCTGAAGTTGAGCTAACGAAGAATTAGAATTTTCCATTTTCCCGTGATTAAGAAAAAATAACAATAACGTTCTTTCGGGATTCATGTCGACGGCGCATTATTCCAAATTAACTTCTTTGAGTTAATTTGCGGCATGCTTTATTCGAAATTAACTCTTTAGCCATAAGTTCCATGGTGGGCGTCCAGCCTTGGATCATGGCTCCACGGCTGGGGCCCTTTTTCCACAGTCGTTACATTTCAACTGATAGCAACTCTAAAAGAAAACTGAATATTGAGTAAAAACTCTCAGCAACAACTCTCTCCAAATCCAACTGATTTTTCTCGCCGAGTCCGGATTTTTATAACCAGTTTCAATCCTCTCTGGGGATCTAGCTGGCCCGAAGCTCTCGGCCAATGAAATCGTTTTCCGTCCACTCGATGGGCGGAAGGCTTTAGCTCGACGAATGAGATTTTGCCAACTCACATTCGATTTCGATCTCCTACGGGTTTCCACAGATTCCGGCTTTACCAGCGAGTCTGTTTGGGAACCTTGGCCTTCGTGTGACCTTATCCAATCATTCTGACACTTGTTTTGTCTAAGCGTTTTCGGATTAGCCAAATCGACATTTCAAACTCCGAAAGAGGAGAAATTTATATAAACACGTAAAGAAGAGAAATGTATATTTTCCCAGAATAATTATATTTTATGCTCCCCGGCTTTTAGAAGTACATGATGGTACTAAAATTATTTTTTTTCCTAAGCTCACATCGCGTGTCGCAATAAAACATTAATAATATTACCAGTATCAATTTCTCTCTCCGTTATTTTAAACAAACCAAAGGAAAATATTCCTGCGGGAGAAGGGAAAGTATCCCTGTGGGAGATAGTGTCACATCAAGCCTCTACTTTATCTCTGAAGAGATTGTCCCGTATTCATTGCCATACTACCATGATATTACGTACCAGTTCAGTAGTCTTTTTTTAAATGTTAATTAAACCTTCCTGTTTCATAATGCTTTGCTTAACTTTTGGAAGGCTCTTTCTCTGTCAAAATGCGACTTCCAGTTTCAGTGTCGCACTTCTCATCCTCAGTTAAAGCACTTCTCAGATATTTAAATTGTTGAAATTATTTGATTTCAGTACCTTTAATTTATAATTTTCATGTTGGGGCTGATTCTTTTACTAACAACAATGCATTCCCTCTTCTTGCAATTTATGTTTAGTCCTTTCGACGTACCTGAAGTAGACTACCAACACTTTTAAATTTGTTGTTTTGTAATTTTTTTTTTTTACTTTTTTCAGTGCAATCTTATCGATTACACCCAAAACTTTCCGATTGACAAAAAAAAAAAAAAAAAAAAAGAAGAAAAATTTGAATATTTAAACAATTGGGTGTGGTTCAGTTTCTCATACAACGTTATAGTAAATGGATCATCCATTTTGGAAGCACTTGCCGGTACGACATTACCATCCCCTATAAATTTGTTGATTATCAATTTTTTTATACTTTTTTACTGAAATCTTATCGATTAAACCCTGAAATTTCCGAGTGACAAAAAAATTTGGAACAATTTCAATATTTAAACAATTTTTGGGTTGTGGGGCTCATTTTTTCATGCAAAATGTTTTACTCTACATGTCATACGAATTAGACATAGCATGCTCACAGGAACACAACTTGCTCTGTGCAATTAACTTTTTTGCTTGCGCATATTTAACAAGTAAACCCTTTGCGAAGTTTTTTAATAAAGCTATTCTTGGAGTTACCGAGGAAGACGACATTGTAAGAACTAAAGAAAACTTGAAAAAGACAAAAACAAGAGGAACAGCTCGTCACCAAAAGACAAAAACAAGAGGACCAGCTCGTCACCAAAAAACAAAAACAAAACCAAAAAATAAAAAAACAAACAAAAAAACAAAAAACAAAAACAAAGAAAAACAAAGCAAAAAAAGGACAAGAACTCGCCAAAAACAAAAAAACAAAACATAATCAAAGCGACCCCAACGGGAGCGGTACCAAAATGGAGGATTAATTTACTATAACGTTGTATGAGAAACTGAGCCCCCACCCCAATTGTTTAAATATTGAAATTTTTCCAAATTATTTTGGTAATCGGAAACTTTATGTAATATTCGACAAGACTGCGCTGAGAAACGTAAAAAAAAAATGAAAAACAACAAAATTGAAGGTGGTGGTAGTCTGCTTCAGGTCCGCCGTCTTTTCTTCGCACACTCACGAACTACCTTCTGTAGGACATTTTTAGTCTCCTTTATGATTCCGCTGTCAACAATGTTTCATTGAATAAACCCGGTGAGAATAGGCATCCTTGTCTTACAAAACTTTTTGTATATTCGCTGAATTCATTCCCTATCTGTATGCATGAAGTATGCTGCTAATATAGGTTCTACATTATTCTAATATCTTTTCTAAATAACAGATTAACGAATTCAACAGAGAAATCAGAGAGCACGAGACGGTAACAGGGGCTAAGATAAAGCGTGTCAAATATGTTTGTTTGTGCTTGGCCGTGTAAAAGGGTTTTTTCTTTCGTAGACAGATGGGTCGATCAAGATACTCGGCGTCTGTTTTGGTCTTGATCTTCAGTTGGAAATGAATTCGTCAGAAGTTCAGGGAGGGCGAAAGTTTGTGCTTTGTACTTCTCTTCGGTTCTCTTTTATCGACACTTTGTGTCCCCGATACCATACTAGCAGATTTAGTAAAGGTCTCTTTTAGGATGGCAAGGCTCCCAAAGTACGTCGCAAGATCTGTTATCTTGCCCCTTCTGAAAGCCGTCTAGGAATGTTTCGTGTTGAAATTCGAAAACACATATCGCATTGCTTTCGGAGATCGAATGAGCACGTTTTTATGGGTGACAGGTAACCTCTCCGAGGTCTGAGACACGCCCGAAAATTATTATATCTTGTGCTAGTTAGGGGTTCTGTCCGAGATGATCTGATAGACAAGGTTGGTCTAACGAAGAAAAAGTTTCACATCCTATGGTCTTCGGAGCCTTTTTTTTCAAACCTTTCAGCTGACTGGTGACATTCTGGGGCGGTGAGAGGCATTGTTTAGCAGGACTGGAAAATTCATCAGGCTGCGTTCGCTGCCGTGAGCCAGTGAAGATCCTGGAACACCCCTGTTTTCAATGCAGTGTTGTACGGCCGCTGTGTAAGTTTGTTTACCACATCATGTTTTGCATGCTGCGCAAACATATTTTTGTTCCTCAAGGTCAGTTCTGTCTGTAGCAATGTTGTATCTTGGTTGACTATGGTTGAACACCATGGATTTTGCTTATTATGTGCTATATGAGTCGTGATATTGACAATGCAACAGGCGCAAATCTGAGGGTAAGAGAAGTTCACCTCTTTCTAATTGATCAGTATCAGCTTAAAGTCAAGATTAGGATGGAAAGTCGCTGGTTTACTCCATCAGAATTTGATTCAAGGTGAGTGAGCATTTCGCGCTTATGTCGAGTGAAAGGGGTTGACTTGAAATAACGTTTTGATGGCTGTGAAGTATCAAAATATTGGTCATTTTGAATTGGATATTGGCAACCTATCCCAAAATAGGATAATTTCGTTTTTGTGCTTTTTTTTTTTTTTTTTTAGTTTCTTTCGTCAAGTTAGTTTAACAGGGGGATGTATGTTCATCGGCTCACTTTTATTTGTGTTCCTACTATCTTCAGTTTAATTCCCTCCTCCCTCGTTAGTTGACAGAGATGTCAATTTTCTGGTGGATGCGGGACATCTTTCGTATTTTAAGTAAACAATTCGTATTTTGTTATTGTGTCTGGATGAGTGTTTGAGGGAGTTTTGGGCCGAATGATCGGTTTTCTATAATTTAATCCCGCATTAATTCCGTCCAGTTAACTGTTATTTCTGCCACAAAGTAGGATTGGGGGATTTATTACTAACACGATTTTGTTTTGTTTCTTGTATATTGATATTATTCATTGTAAATACGCATTGGTCTTTAAACTTTTATAAGTTATTAGTTTATTTCCCATCCACTACAGACAAATTGTGCATATGGCGTCTTGTTATGACATCATGTATTATAGTGCCTTTAGTAAGACAGGCAAGTAAGAATGTGCTGCGTCCGTGCAAAAATATTGAAGTTTGTTTGGATCAGTGATTATTCTTAGCCAAGTTTAAGAAAACAATGATTGAAGCCCAGCGTTGTCCCTCCCCCTTTTAGTCTTGTGTCATATTTCTTTTAACGAACAAGGATAAATTCTGTTTCGTTCTACAAATCAACGTTGATAGATGTGTTCGTTAGACATTGAATCAATAAGTTTGAAACGTATTTTGCTATGCCAGTAGCAAATTTCTAAAGACAAGGGCAAAAGATTACTCTGTGGCAAAAATGTGTGAGGCCTACAAAGTGTATTCTGGCATGACCGCTGAGGATCAATACAAAGCTTGGGTACCCCATTTCATTCTACGAACTCTTCAAGAAAATTCTAGACGGTAAAATGGAAAGTTTTGTTTTTTTGAATAATGGGAATTTTAAGTTTGGAATTATTTTTAAATTAAATCATTTTTACTTTTATTATTTTTAAACACGTTTAATAAAAAATAGTCATTAAAATCGCGCATTAGTGTTCACAGTATGGTGGATATTTTTTATACTAAGTCACTGATAATATCAATAAAAATACGGAATATTAGAGATAGATCCGTATTTTTGTGGCATTTGCTGCAGTCATTGGAAATTCGAAGTCAACGCATGAGTTTTAGAAATTTTCAAAAATTTATTTTTTTCAGACTTTTTTTTAATAACATTGAGTGAAAAATGTATTTTTATACTTGTATTTTTATTGTGCTCTTTTGGAAGATGGTACAGAGTGGAAAACATAGCCATGAAATTCATAATTTCCTTCTTATTGAGACCCTGGTGAAAAACTATTGAAAAATGAATTGCAGGATGTCCCTCAAAGTCCATATCCTTGAGGCTTATCTTGATAAATTTAGCAACAGTATGGGGGCGTACTCAGAGGAAATAGTCGAGCGCTTCCACTAGGATATAATAGACATTCAACGCCACTACGATGGATCGTATAATTAAAACATGATAAAATAATTGCGCTTCAATCAAGACCACCTCTAGCGCACAGGGGGTTGCAGTGATTGAAAAGACTGGATACAGGGGTGTTAAGAAAGAACGAAAGATAGACCGGATTCAAGGAGATAGAAGATGACAACTGACATTACATTTAAAATTTTGAAGAATGTAGCTCTCGGAGAAGCAAGAAAATGGAAGGGAGTTCCAGAGACTGGAAGTGAGAGAAAAGAAACTGTTGAAGTAGAAGAGAGAGTTATATTTAATTATTTCAACGGTAACAGAGTGCGACCTGGATGCCAATCTAGTACCAGGCTTAAATTTGCGTGGACAGGGCACCAGGGAAAGATCATCAGAGTAGCTTCTATGAGCATAATTGTAGAAAAGACAGAGGGAATCCACGCAACGTCGGTGAGAAAATTACTGAAATCGAGATGCCAAGTCAGGATCAATTACATTGCAGATACTTTGGATTTTGTCGAGATCAATAGCAGGGACACCCGATCAAATATGGCCATAATATTCAATACGCAGACGAACGGTAGATTTATATATGTGCAAGGTCGAATATATGAAAGTAATTTACAGTATTTTTAAAAATTTTTTTTATAAGCGTTTCACTCCGAGCAAGGCATGTCACTGCCACTACTGCGCAGGGGGCTACGTAGAGTGGAGAAAGGATGATTAAATATAGGAAATGTCAGAGGGTGGGTGATAGGCGGGTAAGGATACCGAGAATGAGGGTTGGGTAGATGAGCGTGTTCTGAGAATAATTGGGAGTTAGTGTGATAGGAGGTGTCTATTGACCCTACATTTAAACACCTGGAGATTGTAATTGTCGGGAAAGCAGAGTTGTGGAAGGGAGTTCCACAGGCGGGAAGCGCAAGAAAAGAAGCTGTTGGAGTAGAATTTACGGTTACATCTTATTTGTTTAACTGTAAAATGGTGGGACCTAGTTGCTAATCTAGTATCTCGTGTAAATTCGTGCTTAGGCGGTACCAGTGCTCTAAGTTCATCGGAGCAGAACCATGAAAGTACTTGTAGAAGAGGCACAGGGAAGCCACATCACGCCGGTGGGAGAGCGGCTGCAGCCGGTCTGCCAAGTCAGTATCAACCACGTTACAGATCCGCCTTTCTATATAAGTGTAAATCGCGAAAAACTACACATAATTTCATTTTTTTCCCTCACTTTTGTAATGTTAGAATAAATGCTGTTTTTTTTATAATCAAATATCGACTTGTTCCTAGTTTGTGTGAACAAGACTGTTCACATTTACCATTTTACCTAATGGAAATTGGTAAATTTAAGAAATATCATTATTTTCTTCATGAAAGCAAAATTTGAAAAAAAAATTACCATTTTTCTTATCATCTTGGCAGAAGCAAGTAGGAAATAGTGCTTACAATTTAAGGGCAAAAGTTATTTTCAGTCAGTCAGTTAATTGCCATACATGATACACGCTTGGGCGATCATGTCTCGAAATAGACATAACTGACTGGGCAGAAGATTATCCCGCAGTAGGTTGCCATTATTTTCTGCGGTAGACTAGTTACCATCAAAGGCTAGAAAACACAATCTATCCTGCTATTTAACCAATAGCTGGAGGGAGATAAGATTAATGAATACCTTTCCCAAAAGTTATTTACGCGTAAGTGAATGCAAGAAATTCAACTGGAATTCGAACTCGGCTCCCTGATTTCTCGTTCCGAGCCGTTATCCACTGTATCCCAACGCACCTCCTTTATTTTGCCGTGTTTAATTAAGCAAGTTTTTGTCATCGAAATGGATTCGTTAACGGATTCGTATTTTACGACTTATTAACCGTCTGAAGGTTATTTAAAGCCAGAAGATATTTTTCGATTTTAAGAATTTTGGTGAGCAGATAATAATGATTTTAGCGATAAAAGTTTTACTATTTAGTGGGGGGAAGAGGTGGATTCATGCCTTTGGCAATGGTGTTTGCGCGTAAGTAGATATAACGAACAGAACGGAAATTGGAATTTAAGTCTCTGATTTACAATTTCAAGCTATTATCCATTACACTATAGTCTACGGTTATATCGTGTTGAAAGAACCGGTTCCCGTCCGATAACCGAAGTTAAGCAATATCGAGCCTGGTCAGTACTTAAATGTGTGACCATTTGGAAATACTAGGTGCTGTAAACGTAAGGACCAAAAATGGTCCACTGATCCTCCAGGTTCGGGGTTTGGGGTTTGGGGGTTGGGTGCAGCTCTAACAACCCTGCCCCGTAAAAAAACAGTTTGTTACAGAAACAGCAACAAAAAGTTGCTGCCATTGGGTGTGATGGATAAATGATGATTTTCCATTACACTACCCGCACCTCTAAGCTTAGAGCATCTGGTATTTCTAAGCGGGCGGTTAACCATCTTGCTACTGACAAATTTTGACGTTGTTTAACTCCGGTGATCATACGGGGATTGGTTTTCAAAGTGATGTGGCCGTGCGTGATCACAGAATAAGCCATTTTTACGTTACTTTTCTTTGGATTTATTTTTTAGGCAAATTTTTTAAAAATCATTTCACTCCAAGCAAGGCAGTTTTACTGCCACTAGTGTGCAGGGGGGTCATATAAGAGGAAAGTGATGTAGCCTGGTATTGAACTATTGGTTAGTTCCTGTGATTTGACCAAAAGTGTTGTGAGTTCAATACCAGGCTACAACAGTAGTGAACAAGTAACTTGCAGGGTTAGAGGGAGATAACTCATGACTTCAAATCGATGCATTACTACGCGAGGAACGAGAATGATATATCCCAGTGATTGTAATAAAGGGTTCGGTTCGAAATTCCTAGCACTTGAAGAAGGCTGTAGCGTACAACAGCCGAAACGTCGTACAAAGGGTAACAAAGATGAGGACAACAGTCCGAATGATGTAAATACTGTAAATACTACCTCATCTCAGAAATAAAAACAAATACTAAAGGCTACGCAACCCACGTTTTTTGCTATTTAACCCATAGCTGGAGAGAGAAGAGATGGGTTAACACCTTTCCCAAAGGAATTTGCCCATAAGTGAATGCAAAGAAATCAACTGGAATTCTAACTTGGTTAACCGCAGTTTATATAATGAATGGACTTGCAGAATTAACTTGATAGAGCGGCCAGTTTCAACATTATGAATTGTAGCTTTGTTTGGATAGTTTTACTTTTAATGATTTAACAAATAATATGCAAGAATACAGTCAATTGTACAGATAAAATTACTTTTGCGGAAAATATAAACGATGCAATTGCAAAATCGCATAAGCATAGCCGTCATTTTCATTACAGTACGCCTAGCATCGTCTCTTTTAATCAATACGGCTTGTTGCGGGAATATTATGTTTGAAAGTGTCAGTATTGTTCGACTCTTGAATCACGACCATTGCGAGTTCGTTTGCTTTTTCAGACTTCTTTTTAACCCTATTGTGATAAATACAGTCCCGGATATACTCAATGAAATTTAAATTCGGACGCCTACCTGGTCAGTTCAACATTTTTATTACCTTGTCCTCTGACCAGTTGTTTTGTTTGCTTTCAGTTTATGTATAGGTATATTATCTTGTTTAAAAGAAAAAAAGAAGTCCGTTCACATCTCGGAAATGTCTTTTGTAACCCGGGATGTAATCATGTTCGTAACTACATGTAGAATGCTTCGGCATTTAGTAATTGATCACACTTTACAAGTTCACCAACACAATCTGTAGAAAATTCAACTAAGTACCTTCACTATGTTTCTCATTAAATCCATTCGCAATCAAGGAATGTTGCGTGCACATGGATCGTCCAAGAGTTTTCTACTCCTGCAGCTTCTTCTCTCGCACTTCCCGCCTGTGGAACTCGCTCCCGTATTCTTGCTTTCCTGACGGCTACAACTTCCAGAAATTTAAATGCAAAGTCAATACTCATCTACTAACCACTGGACTCTAGCTCTCTCCCCACCCCTGTATAACCTTCCCTTTCTCTCCACCTATGTATCTGTCATCGCACCTGCTTTCTCAGCTTTCTATTGTTCCTTTCTAACTAGTTTGTACTCCTCACTTTTTTCTAATTAATCTTTTTACATTTATGTAGCCCCCTGCACATCAGTGGCGTTTCTGCCTTGCTCGGGGTGAAATGATTAAAAAAAAAAACTAATGATTCACATTAATTAGTTACATGCCATACGTGATACACGCTTGGGTGATAATGTCTCTTTCCAGGATTGACTAGGTTGAAGATCTTTCCGCAGTATTTGCTATTTTTTTGCGGTACACTGGTTGCTAACCAAGGCTGTAGAAACCAGTCTGTCCTGCTATTCAACCCATAGCTATAGAGAGAAAAGATGGATTCATACCTTTCCAACGGTTATTAGCGCGTAAGTGAATGCAACGAATTCAACTGGAATTCGAACTCGGTTTTCTGATTTATCATTCGTAGCCGATATCCATAACACATACTTACATTCGCACATACATTCGTACATTCACTTGAAAAGGGTGTCTGCGTTTTATCTCATTTACCAACAGCTGCTTCTTTTCATATATTTTTCAGATGAATCTGACGCCTGCCAGTCACCACGTGATAGTTCTTTAAAATATAGCTTTTTGAGTCAGCAGTCTGGCACCCTTTGCTAAAATTTGAAAACTACTTATTTTCGTCTCGTGTCATCTTTCCCTAAAGAAAAGTGAAGGCATGGTGGTTAACATCGTGGATTGAAGAATCAAAGAACCGAGTTCGAATTCTATTCCAATTAATTACAATCAATTACGGGCTAAAATGAGAAAGTTATAAGTCAATTTCTTCTCCCTACCACCCCCACCTATGATTAAAATAGCAGGAGAGACTGGGTCATGTAGCTTGGGTTGCAATCAGTCTAGGAGAAGGAATGTGAATTCGAGTCGGATCGCACAAGTAAGTATGTCTATGACTAGTCAGACAGTTAAGTGTCATGCGTCATACACGCTTTGGGCGATCATTTATCGAAAGAGACATGACTGACTGGGGAAAAAATTATCCCGCAGTATGTTGCCATTGCTTTCTACGGGAGACTGGTTGCCAGCCAAGGTTACAGAACCCAATCTGTCCTGTTATTTAACCCCTAACTGGAGGGAAGAGACGGATTAATACCTTTCCCAAAGGTATTTGTGAGTAAGTGAATGCAAGGAATTCAACTGGAATTCGAAATCGGCAACCCAATTTGTCGTTCTGAGTCGTTATCCACTGCACCACAAAGCACATCCTGTGACTAGTTAATTCAAATTCCGTCTGAAATCCTGCAATAAAATTGCAAGTTCAAACGAATACAACCTCTCCTATGTTTGGTCAGCTCCCTTTCGGGATGCGATGGGTTCGTTTGACAGTGCCGGCTCAGTTGACCGTGTGAATGCCACAACAAATACAGGCCGGATTCTTCATTTCTTTAAGTAAAACCCGTAAAGTTGGAAAAGAAAAAAAGTTCTATTTATAGTAAGAGGCTTCGTTTTTGTTAGTAAAATTTTTCTAGAAGCATATGGTTTGGTTTTGGGTTTAAATTCCATTTAACGGCATATCAACCTCTGTAGGTTATTTAATTCCAAAAAGGTGGGGTTTTAGGGTAATTTTTTAATGTTTGGTTATAGTGAGAAATTTGATTTAATCAGATTTTGATGAAAAATTAAAAAAAAGAATTATGTTTATTTTAGAAAACTGAAGATGTTTTCTATTTTAAATGTATTGCTGTTAATAATTTTTTCCTTCAAAAATGTATCATATTAATAATTCTTTTCCTTAAAAAATGTACTGTTGCTAATATTTTCTTTTAAAAATGTATATTTTTCTATAAAAGTCTATTTTTATACTTTCATAGTGTTTTGACCCCAGGTTGGGAATAAACTATTTACCCATAGTTGGGACCCTAACAGGTGCTAATACTTTGGATTAGGGTGGACCGGGAAACAACAATAATTAAGAGGTGGTTCCATGTTCCTCACAACCTAATTAGAGGCCTTGCTGCCGGATGCAGTTTATCGACATACCCAGGACCTAGAAGCATATGGGTATTAGTATATCTGCAATGTTTTTTTTTTCAAATCGGTTGGCATTTATTCTTTTTTTCTTAGGCTAATTAACTTTTCTACATTTACAAAATCTGAAGAAAAATCCGAAATATAATCGGCCCTGACTTGACATTTCTACTTCTGCCATTTTCTCATCGACGTGACGTTCCTTCCTTCTGTTTTTTTTTCTACAAATGATGTGGCTTCCCTGTGCCTCTTCTACAAGTACTTTCATGGCTTCTGCTCCGATGAGCTTAGATCACTGGTGCCGCCTAAGCACGAATTTACACGAGATACTAGATTAGCAACTAGGTCCCACCCTTTTACAGTTAAACAAATAATATGTAACCATAAATTCTACTCCAACAGCTTCTTTTCTCGCGCTTCCCTCCTGTGGAACTCCCTTCCACAAGTATGCTTTCCCGACAGCTACAACCTCCAGGTGTTTAAATGTAGAGTCAATAGACACCTCCTATCACACTAACTCCCAATTATTCTCAGAACACTCTCATTTACCCAACCCTCATTCTCGGTATCCTTACCCGCCTATCACCCACCCTCTGACATTTCCTATATTTAATCATCTTTTCTCCACTTTATGTAGCCCCCTGCGCAGTAGTGGCAGTGACATGCCTTGCTCGGGGTGAAACGCTTATAAAAAATATATATATATATATATATATATATATATATATATATTCTCATGGTAACTGTTCTGATGAGCTTTTTCCAGGGTGCCTTGTCGACGAGAATTTAAGCGTACTACTAGATTGGCATCCAGGTATCTAATTTAATTTTAATCTAATTTCCAGGTAAGCGAATTTTGATACAGTTGTTAGAGGGTGGATTTATTCTGAAAAGGACATTATCTAATGAGTGTGCGAACATTACTAATACACAGCTTTGAGTAGATAAGTCTTTTGGGACTAGTAGGCTGAGTAATGGATTCAGACGTTCTGAATCTGATTTTATATTATTTTTACTGACGATGTATCAAAGGAGTTTTATATTTTTACGCGTAAAATAACATTTGTCTTAGTTAAGCTTCAGCTTGTACTTTTTAACAGCCGCCAAGAATAATTTGAGATTTCTGTCATGTGACGCTCAAATTTTCCTGCAATTGGTTACATTATCGATATAATAATAGGTACCTTGTAAATTTTCTTTTGATATTATCGGGTCTAGCATTCGTTGAAACCCTTTTACCGTTGAAATAGTTAAATATAACCTACATTTCTATTCGAATAATTTCTTTTCTCGTACATCATACCTGTGGAACTACATTCCATGTACTTGCTTCTCTAATACGCACAATCTCCAAAAAATTAAATGCTACGTCAATTAACATCGCTCACACCTGTGTTTTCTTTACCGAATTTGTATGTTACGTTGAAAGTGTTCCATTCTCTAACTGGCTATTTTCTTAATTTTGATTTTGCTATTGGTTTTTGCGTTAAACAAAAATGCAACTGATTTTTGATCTGCAATTAGTTTAAAATGTCCTTCGATCAAATAATTCCTTCATTTTGTCTGCGATTCTTCAATAACATTTCTTTCTCTATTTCAGTATGCCTTCATTCTGATTTAGACAGTGTTGTGGAAAAATGTCTGCCCGACTGTCTTAAAGAAGCTGCTATGACACATTCTGATACGTCTGTCTCTACTACTAAAGGTTGTGTATGAGTAGGCTTTTGCTATTTACCTCTTTAACCCGTCAAACGCTTCATCTAAAAATAACGGGAATTTTGATACAGTTGTTAGAGGGTGGATTTATCCTGAAAAGGACGGTATCTAATGAGTGTGCGAACATTACTAATACACAGCTTTGAGTAGATAAGTCTTTTGGGACTAGTAGGCTGAGTAATGGATTCAGACGTTCTGAATCTGATTTTATATTATTTTTACTGACGATGTATCAAAGGAGTTTTATATTTTTACGCGTAAAATAACATTTGTCTTAGTTAAGCTTCAGCTTGTACTTTTTAACAGCCGCCAAGAATAATTTGAGATTTGTCATGTGACGCTCGAATTTTCCTGCAATTGGTTACATTATCGATGTAATAATAGGTACCTTGTAAATTTTCTTTTGATATTATCGGGTCTAGTATTCGTTGAAAGCTAGCTACCCCGTTAGTTACGCATAACTGTATTCAGCGTAACTGATAGAGTTTTCTGCTTGCCTCAAAGGCCGTATATGGTTTATCCTTGGGTCTTATAGCTACCTAATGATAGTCACTTCTGAGGTGTAGGGTACTAAACTGACTGGTTTTAGCTATTTTTATCATCTCGTTTAATCTTGACTGAGAGTCAGTCAGTTAAGTGCCATACGTGATACACGTTTGGGTGATCATGTCTCGATAGAGACATGACTGACTGGGCAGAAGATTATCCCGCAGTAGGTTGCCATTGCTTTCTGCGGTAGACTGGTTGCCGACCAAGGCTACAGAACCTAATCTGTCCTGTTATTTAACCCATAACTGGAGGAAAGAGATGGATTAATACCTTTCCCAAGGGTATTTGCGCGTAAGTGAATGCAATGAATTTAGCTGGAATTCGAACTCGGCTCCCCGATTTCTCGTTCCGAGCCGATATCCAATGCACCACAACACACATCCTTGACTGAGAGTAAACCTCAAGTAAATTAAACAGGTTTATCGTTTGGAAATAGTCAATTACCATTCGGCTTTTAATGATCTCAGAAGAGGCTATGAAGGTTTTAGCTCTTCATGGTGTATGATTTAGTTCGATTACACCTTCCTTCAACATGTGAGCAAATTCGGTTTGGATAAATAATATATCCTTCTCCGTATATCGTCTAGAGTTAGTAGTTACCGGTGTAAAATCAAGTATTAGATCGCTGAAAATTGCTGGGTACGGCATTCACATGGCTGCTATGCAGCAGACTTTAAAGAGTGGCTTAGAGCCTTCTACTATTGCTTTATTTTCAGGTTTACCAAACAGTATCACGAGCACGGATAGGCTTTTCGTGAATTTTCTCTCGCAATGCTTGCGTTAAGAAAGTTTTCTATGCTCCCCGTGTCAATCAACGCTTTCAATGGCTGTTCGTTAGCTATGATCTCTATCGTTGTCTGTGATAGATAGCCAAGTGTATTCACTTATGTACAACAAGATATCCTCTCGTTCCCCTTTTACTTCTAAAATATTTAGCCCAACGTTCCTGCTTTCTGCCTGTAAAACATTTGTCCTTTCTAGTGAAACATAATGAACTTACATGTCTCTTGCTTCCCCAGAAAAACATGTGCGTTTCATCGGGGTGGATTCATGTAGAATGTGAGTCGGTATTGTTCCTGGCCTATTCTCGGCTTCTTTTGTTATGATCTATGTCATTTCTCCCCAGTTTTTTGAATCCTGTTTAATCTCGACTGGGTCAGAATTTTTATTTCCCCAAGCTGTATTCAGTTTTAACTTCACCCCAGTTACCTTAGAAAGGAAGCTTCTTGATTTTGTCATAAAGACAGAATACAGCGGCCTCTTTACTTTTGTGGGTTGGGTAGGTCTGACTAACATCAACAGATTTATTTTGTATATTAAGTTGAAATTTTTTGTTTTTGATTTTATGTACGCCCCACTTCATTATATATCATGAATAAATTTATATATATTTTTGTATCCATATTGTACATAGAAAAATTTTTAATGTGAGGATTCTTTTTAGGTTCCCTGAACATATGAGGGATTTTGGTATCTGGTGGATTAATTGACGAGGGATGGGTTCTTATGGTAAATGGAAAATTGTAAAGAGCGATGGGGACTTGATTCTGATTAACTAGATAAGATATTGATGACAACCTCAGTTTTATACACCCCACCAAAACAATGGCCTTCTGCCAAAATTGTATTTTATACAATAAATAATGAAAAACATGTTTTCTTTTTGTTCTTTAGGAGAGCCTAGTTTTTGGGTAGGTGTAAAATAGGTAAAGAGGATTCTGACGTGACTGCATTTGTATCGTACTTGTTAGCATTTTGTTTTGTTAAATCTAGTTTTTGTCAGAGGCGTGCTGTAACGTTAAAGTGCTATTTCCGAGTATTCTTTGTCGGATTTCTGTAGACTGACACCTCGTTTATGAAGGCATCTTCAGTTCGATAGTGTTCTGCTGGTACCGAGGAAAATTAACAATCCTTGCTTAGTTTTACTAAGGATTGATAGAATCCATCAGCTGAATCTGAGGGCAGTTGACACCTCATAGCCAGTAAGTGTCGTCTTGAGATCATTTAATTTCTCTTTTTTATTTAGATCCTGTTCGGTGTTGTTAAAGCATCTTCGTAGGGAAGCGCGTCTGCAAAATACTTGAAAATCTGTGCTGAAACCTATTGCGTGGAGTAGTGCAGCGTATTAGAACTTCGTTGCAATAGTTACTGTTGATCATGTCCACCATAGTTTATGAGAATAGAATACAGCACAGTGGAAGCGTGCTGGGCTCATAACCTTTGTTAACTATGTCCATCATAGTTCATGAATATAGAATACAGCACAGTACTTAATCTGTTCAATGACTCAACGTCAAAGATAAACACTCACGAGTCAGACACTACTGTATCTGATTATATCGCCAATACTCGGGAAAATATGTCGCCTTTATACACGTCGCATTGAATATTTTGAGCCTTCTGATTGGTTAAGCCTTCTATTGGTGAACTATAAAATGAGTCAGCTCAGGGATGGCTCACGAGTATACAAGCGTACCTAAAACTCCAACAGTTACTTAAGAAATTTATTAAAGTTCTTCACCAATGACGATATTCTAGTTTGGAGTTAGACGCGTTGTGGTCAATAATAAGTTTTCTTTGGTCTGAGAAGATTAGCCATTAGCAAAATGGTCAACATTAAGAGTTTATTATATTTTAGTAGAATTTTTATAGAAAATTCGTATTGGCTTAAATGCAATTCTGAAAACAATTCTCATGAATACGTTTGTTCAGGACAGATCCATTAATGAGGGAAATGGAATGTACCAGAGAGGTTTTCAAGAAGTGGCTGGAGTGTTACAACATGAGTTTGTCTCCCGTTTTTAGGTTTCCCCTGTGAATATGTGGTATTGTGGTGTTTGGAGGGTTGTGAGGGGATGGATGTGTTCTTGTGGTGAACGAGCAAATTGTTAATTAGTGATTGGATCATGAAAGTGTTTAACTGGGCATAGGATAGTAAATGAGTACCAACCTCTACCCATCCCCTTTTGGGTCACGTGCCACATTTATTGTAATTTTTACAATAATAAATACTGTGTTACAACATGAGTACAGACATTGGATTGTTCTAATTTGAAACAAGAGTTGTGTATAGTTTAGAAATAAACGTATCTCCTAAACAGTTCTCAAAACTCAGGTCCAATTCTTCTTCATGACAAGACACCGTCAAATGCTGCCAGGATGACGCTGCAGAATCTCACCGACTTAGCATAATAAGACTGCCACACGACATCCACTATATTCTTCTGTTCTCACGCCGACTGAATACCAATTTTGCAAGGGTTTTTACAATTATTTAAGGTGACCGAAAAGTAACTTCCCGTTTTAGTGGCCAGCCAAGAGTACTGAGTTCGGGGATGTTTAAAGAAGCAAATCCACTAAAACAAAACAAAACTTTGGAAGAACTTGAAGGTCGAATATCTATCTATCTATCAGTAAGTTCAATCCTTAAAGAGGAAATGGGTTGTTTTATGTGCAACACACATTTCTGTTTTAATACAAATATCCATGTCAAATATTAAATTCAATTGTGAATATAAAAAACATAGATCGAATATGTTATAGAGAAGATGTTCGATCAAAATTCATTTATTAAATGTCAGCATTCTGAGTTATTCATTCCAACACTGTCTGCCTGCGACTGTACACGCACACACATAGAAGCATGCAAAATCCAAATCCTGTAATTAACCCGGATGCGGAGAGGCACTCTAGGAGAACTCGAAATCAAAAAAATTCTATCGGGCCATTACTTGTCATAATTACTGAAAGACAGAAAGAAAACAGGCATGGGTGGAGTGGATGACATACGTTCATCGAAAAAAAAATATATATTGAATGATAGAGAGAATGTCTTGGGGAATGAGAGAGAGAAAGGGAGAGAGAGAAGAGAGAGATGTACAAAGAAAAAAGAAAGAGAAATGGACACTGAGAGAGAGGTATGTTGAGAGGGGCCAACAGAGAAAGAGGGAGAGAGAGAGAGACCAAATAAAAGAGACAGACAGTGAGAAACACTTTGAAAATACGCACTTTCTGTAGCGCAGGAGGATGTCGTCAGTGATGTACTTTACTCAGGTCATTGGGCAATTTCGGGTCTTGCAACATCATACTACCTTCGCTGAGTTGACCCAGTCAGAGCTGATCAGACTCCGACGCTCTGTTCTATGCTATACGACACTGATTTATTTTTCTAAGCCGACTTGTGTTTAATACTGGCAGGAAACACCTAAGAAGAGTCCATAGCGTTCGGGTAAGTTGGGTTTTTTGAAGCAGTCGGAAAAAAAAATTTATTTAATATAATTAAATACGAACTTCAGTCCTGTTGAGTCCCGGCAATAATATCAAGATTACATCTAAACTTATTCATAAATGGAACTTTGTCTCTCTGTGTGTGTATGTGTGTGTGTGTGTGTGTGTGTGTGTGTGTGTCTGTGTGTGTGTGTGTGTGTATGTGTGTGTCTGTGTGTCCGTTACCTATAGAATCCGAAACGGCTGAACCGATTTTTTTGAAAATTTACACAGTTGTACTATAAGCGTCTGCGAGTGTTTTTAGCTAGGTTTTGTGTCGAGGTACCCCTAATAAATATCGAAAATCGATAATCGAAAAAATCGGGTTATAGAAGGAGTGGTCCGATTTTAATCAAATTTGATACACTCATAGACAAAAACATAAGAAACGATATTTAGAAGTTTCAAGGTTACAGTTCTTACAATAGTGCAGAAAATCGATAATATATATATATAAAAGGCAAGATGTTTGTGTGCGTGTCTGTTTATCTGCCTTTATGTCTGTATTTTTTCAGCCCTTTTATTTTAGTTTTTGTTTCGGGTTTGGCTCTAAGTAGGTATAATTGTAGTTCTTGGTTTCAGCCATGATACCATTTTTTTTAATCGTGTCACCCCATGCAAGGCATTCCACTGCCACTATAGCGCAGGGGGTTACATAGAGCGATTGGATATGGGAAATGTCAGAAGGAGGGTGGTAGACGACTTAGGATGTACATAGGGAAAGAGTTGGAGAGAGTGGGTGTGAGTTAGTGTGTTAGGAGGTGCCTATTGACCTTACATTTAAATCCCTGGTGGTTGTAGCCGTCGACGAAGCAAGCATGCGGTAGGGAATTCCACAGGCGGGAAGTGCGAGGAAAAAAGCTGTTGGAGTAGAAATTGCGGTTACATTTCATCGGTTTCACTGTAAAAGGGTGGGACCTAGTTGCCAATCTAGTATCTCGTGCAAATTCACATCTAGGGGGCACCAGTTACTCAGAGGACTTATTTAGTCTTCAAAATTCAGTTTACGACGAAAACAACTTATTTGATATCGATACCATGAAATCAAAATTTGACTTACATCAATTCATTTTTCTTTCAGTCTACGGTTTCGCTTTAATTGGAAACAACTATTGCATTTTAGTCTTTCGTGCCAACGTCCAAAGAGTCTGAGCTCCAGGACCATGGATTAGTTTTAAAGTTTTCATTACACCCGAGCAACGCCGGGCTATACTGCTAGTTATATATAAATAGACGGTGGGAACCCCGAAGTGGTGTAATGGTTAGCAAGCTTGTCTCGTTAGAACTTATTACAACTGAGTCGTGAGTTCGATCCTCACTTGGTACCCCATATTTTGGCCTTGTGCTACATCTAAGAGATGTTTAAAATATCAGTGTATAAATAGAGGATGAAAGAAGCAGCATGAAGCAACGAGTGTGAGGAAGAAAAAGATAGGAATACAGTGTGTGTATATATGAGAGAGAAAGAGAGTGAGAGAGAGAGAGAGAGGAAAGAAAAAATAATAAAAACGCTCCATAGGATAGAGTGGTAACGACATCAAGAGAGAAGAGTCAAAAAGAAAAATGTAGCGATATAATGAAAGACGCTGACACAGAGAAGAAGAGACAGAAAAAATACAGAAAATTACAGAGAGAAAAGCAGAGAGAGAGAGAGAGAGAGAGAGAAAGGGGAGAGAAAGAGAATGACGAAGAGTAAAAAGGAAATAGGAAACGGGTAAAGACAGAAAGATGGAGAGATGTCAGAGAACGAGAGAGAGACTGTAAAATGGTGCACATGAGAGAGAATTTGAGAGAGAGAATGAGAATCTGAGAGAGAGAGATAATGACGGCAAGAAAAATGAAACGGTTAGAGACAGAAAAACAGAGAGATGGCAGAAAATGAGAGAAAGTGAGAGAGACTGTAAAATGGTGCGCATGAGATTGAATTTGAGAGAGAGAGAAAATGATGGTGAGAAAAAGAAAGAAATAGAGAAACGAGTAGACATAGAAAAACAGAGAGATGGCAGAGAACGAGAAAGAGAGTGAGACTGTAAAATGATGCACACGAGAGAGAATTTAAGAAAGAGAGAGAAAGAGAGAGAGAAAGAATGACAGCGATAAAAGGAAAGGAAATAGAGAAACAGGTAGAGAGAGAGAAAGACCTAGAGATGACAGAGAACGAGAGAGAGAGAGGAAGAGAGGGAGAGTGAGAGAGAGACTGGAAAATGATTCGTACGAGAGAGAATTCGGGAGAAAAAAATAACGGAGAGAAAAGGATAGAAAATAGGGAAACGGGTAGAAAGACAGAGAGATAACGAGAGGAAGAGACTGTAAAATGATGTACAACAGAAAAAGAAGAAGTGCGACAAACAGAAAGAAGCAGTGAGAAAGACAGAGACAGAGAAATTCAAGAAGCAGCTTTGATTCCAATAGATAGAAGGAACAAAGCTTGAACGCATAAATTCAAAATCCGTGTGAAAAGTACATTGCTGTTCAAAGTCGGTTTTAGAATTTCTGAAAGTTTTGCCCTATTTGCACGACGTGAAACGTATGCAGTGCCAGGAAGACATTAGCTGAGGGTAAGGTTTATTAAATCGGTGCAAGCAGGAAGGTGCTCGGAGCAGACACGACTCCGGTCTTTATGAACAAAGGCTGAGGCCGTGGAACAAATCCAAGCAAAATTTGGATAACATTCAACGAATTCTCTTTGTTAATTGCAAATAACAGCTTAACGGAACTTAAATTGTTGCTGCCAAAATTTAGTAAATGAAGCGTACACGGACACAGCTATCGTTATAAATAAGAAAATATTGCAACAAAGAGAACTACTTTATTTTCTTTGCAATGTATAATGGTTCCCAACAGAAAAACATATTCGTGTAGGTATATTTAACCGAATGTTTAGGGTCAGGACACGAAAACAAGAATTTATTTTGTGTTTAGCAATATCAGAATTACTTCATTTAGTCGGTTGAATCATAAATAATTTCCTCTTGGTTCTTTTCGCTAACACCATGCGGAATCAAAATACACAGTTGATTTTACTCCAAGTACGGAGAGATAGAGAAAAATAAAATAACAGCTCGAGATCCTGTTGAGTCCCTGCAATAATATCAGGATTACATCTAAACTTATTTATAAATGGAACTTTGTCTGTGTGTGTGTGTCTGTCTGTGTGTGTCTGTGTGTTGGTGTGTCCGTTACCTATAGACTCTGAAACGGCTGAACCGATTTTTTGAAAATTTACACAGTTGTACTATAAGCGTCTGCGAATGTTTTTAGCTAGGTTTTGTGTCGAGGTACCCCCAATAAATATCGAAAATCGATAATCGAAAAAATCGGGTTATAGAAGGAGTGGTCCGATTTTAATCAAATTTGATACACTCATAGACAAAGACATAAGAAACGATATTCAGGAGTTTCAAGATTACAGTTCTTACAATAGTGCAGAAAATTTGATATCGATACCAGGAAATCAAAATTTGACTTACATCCATTCATTTTTCTTTCAGTCTACGGTTTCGCTTTAACTGGAAACAACTATTATTTTTAGTCTTTCGTGTCTCCAGGACCATGGATTAGTTTTAAAGCTTTCATTACACCCGAGCAACGCCAGGTTATACTGCTAGTAATAAATAATTTTCACTTGGTTCTTTTTGCTAAGCATATGTGAAATCCAATCACTCAATTAAACTTTGCTTCCGTCAAAAAGAGGTAGCAACGAGGAAACGTGGGGAGATCACTGAGTCCATGCGATCGGAATGAGTACTCTTCAAAACCCAACCGGAGGGTGAATCTTTATAGGAAGATGCTGCCTGCTGTATGCGTTCGACCTTCGTCAGAATAACATCAAAAATTGTCTGCATGATGAACGGTGCCGCATTGAGTTCAAACCCTATGCGGGTCAGACATTACCTTCGTCCCCTAATTAGTACAGTTTGGTATGGTCACAACGATTGGTGCTCATGTACCTGAAGGTATGCCTTTCGAAGATCTAACACTGACACATTTGATCCTGCTTGTCGCCACTCTTTTTCAGACTGTGTCTTCGGGTGCAGAGTAGTGACCTAGTCGAGGCTCCGCCGAAAGATACGATGTTTAGAACGGTTCATGATTAAACATAATATACATTTATTGTCTGTTATATTTAACAATATATATATATATATATATATATATATATATATATATATATATACGCGAGGGTAAATAAAATATTTTCCGCACTTTTGCCATAACACATCTTTACATTATTAAACAAAAATGCTTCGCAACAACTACAAACAAAAGATATGTACTGTGTACGGTGAAGGTGCTTTAGTTGACAAAACTGTACAGAAGTGGTTCGCTAATTTTAGAGTTGGTGATTGTAGCCTTATTTATGAAGAACGCTCAGGCAAACCTCCCTATCACAGATGGCGACTAAATTCAAACACTGATTGAGAATAATCCACACTACACAAAGCGGGGATTAATAGAAACGCTAAATTTATCAAAATCCACTATTCATGTCACTTAGTGAAGCTTGGCTCCTCAAATCACTACCATCTTTAGGTGTCACATGATGTGAGCGAAAAGAATCTTTTGGATTGCATGATCAGGTGAATAGAAATGGATTGTTTACAAAAATATTAAGCAAAAAAAAAAAAAAAATAATGGGTTGAGCGATATAAACCAGAAAGTTATGTTGTACCTTTTATTGGATTGGAAAGGAATCATGTACTATGAGCTTCGGCTAAGTAATCAGTCAATTCTGAGAAGTACTGCTCGTAACTGGACGAATTAAAGGCAGCAATTTAGAAAAACGTTCAGAATAGGCGAACAGAAAAGGTGTTTTCCATCCTGATAATGCCAGACCCCATGCTTCCTTGGCGACCCAGTAAAATTGTTTCAGCTTGGCTAGGATGTTACGCCACCTTCCATATTCACCAAACATTGTTCCTTTAGACTGTCATTAATTCAGATCCGTGCAAAGTAATTTTAATGGTAAAAAGTTTAATTTTTTGAATGACATAAAAATCCACCATAATTAGCTTATTGCAGAGGCACTACCGAAATTCTGGAAAATATAGAACCTTTAAGTTAAAAGAAAAATGAAGAAAGGTGAGTAAAAAAATGGTTCATATTTAGTTGATTTAATGCAATGATTTCGTTTTGTGTTTTAATTTCCCTTAACAATCGGCATGAAATTTCCTGATAATTCATAATATATATATATAAAATCAAGAAAAAAGTTTGGGTATTTTACGAATCCATGGGTAATAAATATTTCGCGGCCAAAGTTGCTCTTCAGACCCAAATCATACAACAGTGAATGTTAAAAATCATCCAGAAAATGGTCACGTGAAAAAAAAATAGATAAAAATTTTAAAAGGAAAATGAGAAAGAAACGGAGAACGAAAAGGGTAAGGGAAAGAAGGTTAATCTTAACGTATTAGATCGACACGTAGCGTTTATAGCGTAGATTCATAACAAATTTAAGTAAAGCGAGCGTATTGACCAGAGTTGCAAGTCGTCTGTTTTCTTTGAAAAACATGACATTAAAATTTAACATTTAAACTTTAAAGATAATGGGTTGTATCTACGCTAGAAAAATAAATTTAAAAATTCTTCTTGTGAATACAAAATATATTATTAATACTAGTAGTATTATATTATAAACGTAGTAATAAGATGGTAATTAAAAAATTATTTAAAAAATGTTACAAAATTTTATGTTATAAAATTAAATATAAATAATAGTAATATATATATATATATATATATATATATATATATATATATACATATGTTATTACTATTATTTATATTTAATTTTATAATATATAATTTTTTAACATTTTTTAATAAATTATATATATATATATATATATATATATATATATATATATTGCCTTAAATATACACAAAGGCATTCCTTTTTTACTGCCTTAAATATACAAAAAGGCATTCATTTTTACTACTTCAGAAGATTACGTTGGTATCTTCTTAAATAAAAATAGAATTAACAAATTTTACAGAAAGATACCTTGGACTGAATTCATGACAAGGACAAAGTTTTAGAGAAATGGAAAATAAAAAAAGAAGGCATATATATGTAACATCATAAAGAGTGAGTTAAAAATTCCAGGGAACAAAATGAGGAAAGTGTGGGTTAGACAATTTTACAGTAAGATTCTGGAGCACTCCTGCTTGATTTTAGTATACTCGGCTTGTAGTTGACATTTTGGGATCCTCTTGTTACTGATTTCCATGCATTCAGTTTTCTTGTAGTTTATATGTAGTCCTTTCTTTCCACTTTCTGTAACTACTTCCTGTAGGAGGTCTTGTAGTGATACCAGGGACCGGATGTTTGCCCTCTGAGAACTCTAAAGCAAATGAACAAACTGGCTCTATGCAGATGTTCTGGCAGAAAACCAAAAATTAATAAATATCAAATTCCTTTTCGCGAGCCGACGTGAATTTTCTTTATCGTCCAATGGGAAGCCAAGAATTAAACACAGGTGTGAATTCCCAAATGACTTGTTGGGACCCACAAAGACGAATTAAAAAGCTGACACAGGAAGCATCGTCAGTTGATAAAATACGAGCATGATTAGCACGTCCCTTGACCTCGTCAAGCGATCACATCATGTTCGCTTCTCCTTTCTCTCTCATCTTTTTCTTCGCTGTTCCCTGAGCCACTTACCCGATCAACGGAGCGGAGACATAAAAGAAATTCCTAACTGACAAACACTCACACATACATACGCACAAACTCTTTTCGGCATTTACTGCTATGAACATTTTAACGGCCTTTGAACGCATCCAAAAGACATTACTTTTATTTGTAAAAAAACCTTAATTGATATATATCTATATATAAATGTTGTTTCTATACATAATTTGATTTTCTTGTTTTATACCCCCTAACGAGGCCAAATTCAGTTAATCTGTTTCAACACACAATTACACTTCACTAGAACGGATAACCTACTATATACTTTTCGTGTTAGCTATCAGCACTCTATCATCTGTATAGCGTATATTGTTCAGATTGCTGCCGCCAAGAAGACATACGTATTAAAAAGACAAACAACATCAAAGGATTGACTGTTGATAACTCTTTCAATTTGCATAATCTGCAGATAAGTTCTGACTTCTTTATCTACCTAAAAAACAGAAAAGCAAGTGGAAGAACCATCGAAATCTGTTATCAACTTCAAGTCGAATCGGTCCATGAGTGTTAACGATACATTTTCTTTTGTTTAAAATTGGTGTCATATGAAGAAATATAGCCTCTGAAATGAAAACTTTGCAATTTATTCTGACACTTTGGAAATATTTAATTTCCTTTTCTCCACAAAAAAAAAAAAAAAAAAAATGAACCAAAGAAGATCTTGGAAGGAAGTCTTCAATTTTAGTGTTCTTTCAGTAGGCATTAATAATGAATCACAAAGGAAATTCAAATTCTTTCAACAACAGATGGTGGCTTTACGAGTCGTATATTTAAAGAAAAAGATTCGAATATTTTCTCGAAACTCTGTTTTCCTGTATGTAAATTTGACTTGTCACTCAATCTATAAAAATGTGATTAAAGAGACGACAATGCAGTGTAACAGTGTTAGCATATTTTTTTTTATATAATAATTGTAGTTAATTAATAGTTTAATTCTTTGCATTCACTTACGCGCAAATACCCTTAGGAAAGGCATTAATCTGCCGCTTCTCCTTCCGGTTATGGGATAGATTGGGTTCAATAGCCTTAATTGGCTACCAGTCTACCACAGAAAGTAATGGAAACCTACCGCGGGAAAATCCTCTGCCCAGTCTCTTTCGAAACGTGATCGCCCAAGCGTATATCACGAATGGCACTTAACTGACTGGGCAGTTGTTCGTTACTTGGATTTTTTCCCTGGTTTAACTATTTTTATATTATTGTAATTATTTTCTCCCGTCGTCTGTTATTTGTAAATTTGTTATATTGTTTTTGTTGTTGCTGTTGTAGTAGCAGCAGTAGTAGTAGTAGTAGTACGTGTACGGTCAATTTGTTGACAAGTTCGAAGATTTAAATTACCTTACCGCAGAAAAATATTTGAACTCATTTTTTTTACAGGACTTTATTTTTGGACGCCGGACTTTTGTTAATTTAATTTAATTTCTTTTTTTTTTTATTCGTTTATTTGTTTTTGTTCAAGTTTAACGTTTGATTTTTCTTATCAGTTTTTTTTTTCTCAGCCGGCTTTAGTCGCCATATATATTTTTATTTTCTGTCGTTAAGTATTACCTACTGATTGTTTTTATATTATTTCTTTTCGTTTAATTTACTATTTTTAGTTTTCTGCTTTTAACTTTAAAAAAGAACGTTTTATTAGAAACACTTTTTTAAAAAATTTCAACAACTTGTTCTTTCTTATTTCTTGTCAATCTTCTCTTTTCGGTCTCCGGCCGTTATTTATTTTATATTTTGGGGGAATTATGTGCGTTGTGGTACAGTGGATATTGGCTCGGCACGAGAAACTGGGGAGCCGAGTTCGAATTCCAGTTGAATCCATTGTATTCACTTACGCGCAAATACCCTTGGGAAAGGTATTAATCCGTCTCTTCCTCCTAGTTATGGGTCAAATAGCAGGACAGATTGGGTTCTATAGTCTTGGTCGGCAACCAGTCTACCGCAGAAAGCAATGACAACCTACTGCGGGATAATCTTCTGCCCAGTCAGTCATGTCTCTTTCGAGACATAATCGCCCAAACGTGTATCACGTATGGCACTTAACTGACTGAATGTTTATTTGTTCTAGATTTCTGTTTTTATCTTATTTGCATTTAGTTTACACTCTTTTCTCGTTCTTGGGTTTAGTTTGCATTTTTTTATTTTTTTATTTTTGGCTTTTCATTTTTTAAAACCACTTCTTGTGATTAATTCTTTTTAAAAAACATATTAAATTAATTGAATTTTTTGTTTTTCCTCCTTTAATCAGTTTTATTTTTATATTTTTGCATCGTAGTTGTTTTCTCCCATCCTGAATTTGTTATACCTTTTTAAAAGAAATTCTAATTCCGGACGATGTGTTCTTAAGGACAAGAACAACTGAATTTCTGGGACTTATAAACCTAGTGTTCAGTAACCATTTTTTGCCGGAGAAAATCATTAGTGCAAAAAATTGCAATATGAGCTCTGGTAAAAGTACTAAAGAAAACTATTAACATCAAAAATTGCAATATGAACTCCGGTAAAAAAGTTACTAGAGAAAACCATTGACGTTAAAAATACGAGAGACAACCATTAAAATCAAGAATTGCGATATGAACTTTGGTCAAATATGCTTACTGAACATTAGGATGTACACGCTGGTTAGTTCCAGTGACTTCACCCAAAGAGCTGTGAGTTTAATACCACGCTACAGCAGTGGTGAACAAGTAACTTAGAGTCGGGTGAGAGGGAGATAACTCAAGACTACCAAAGAGTCTTCGCACAAGGATTGAGATTGATATACCTCAGTGATCGTAATCGTAATAAAGGATTCAGTTCGAAATTCTTAGTACTTGAAGAATGCCGGAGCGTACAACGGCCGAAATGTCGTAGAAATGGCAACAAAGATGAGGACAATAGTCCGAATAATGCAAATAGTGTCATAACCAAGAATCTGATACTAAGGAGCGATATGAGTTTTGGTGAAAACCAGAGTGGCATTCTTTGAGGTTCCTTCAAGAATTGTGGGAGAGTATCTATTTACCTTTCTTAGTTTGGCTAGATGCTACACCTGACAACTTGGACAGGGATGGAGCTTTGATATGTTACTCGATCGGCTGGTCTTCGTCTCCGTCACCAACTGTTTAGACTATTTTTGCCGGAAAATGCTGGCCAGTGTGACCAGCAGAAAACTTATCTATTAGAAGTTGGTGAGAAGGCATCTGGGCTTCCGGTCATAGACGATAAAAAACCTTCTGAGAGTTTCTGCTAGAGACCGGTTGCGTCAAAACTCCATTTTGAGCTAGCGCACACTCTCCCTAAGGCCAATACATTCCGCAAATGCTATTAAAGAGAAGGAAGAAGGGGAGTGGCAGGCCGTTTGGTAGGGACAGCCTCATTCCTCTGAAGCCCCCAAAGTTAAAGATCCTACAGCCCCATTTTTCTACCAGCTCTAAGGATGATGTCTCTCGTCAAATGTAAAAGCACAGCAATGGAGGTGAAAAAAAGGTAAAAAAAAACGAAAAAAAAAACAAAAAAAAAAACAGCCAAGCTGGGAAAAAATTGCTCAGCTGAAAAACTAAGATTTAGATCTGAAGCAGGCAAAATAATCTAAGCCAGTGAGAGTCCCTTATTCTCTTCTCCGTCCAGCCCATCATCAAAGAAAATTATGGCTCTTTTCTCTAATGACTCTAGTGATAATTGAACCCTATCCTCTTCCAAGATGATCGCATAAAATTAAGTTCCCTTCCAAAAGTACCCCTGTCTCTACTTCCAATCCACCTCTTCTTATACTCCCATAAGTTAATTCAGAAAAAAGCAAAGACGCCCATCCACAGAACTTGAAAAATCAGAGAAGAAAAGAGTAAAACCAATATTCAACAGAGAGGAGGACGCATGCACAGTGACTCTAGAGCAAGCGGAATGAGCTATGACACTAGCAAAAAAAATAAAATAAAATAAATAAAGATTTTAAGTATGTATTTAGATTAAAATATTTTTTATAATCGTTTAACACCAAGCAAGACAGTACCTCCACTTATGCGCAGAAGTGTACAGTGAAAGAAAAGGAGAGAAAAAAAAAACAAGGAACAAGTTACCTGGATGTCGGAGAAAAGACAAGAGAAAGTTTGGAATCAAGAAGATAGAAGATGGGAATTGACGTTGCACTTAAACATTTGGAGATTGTAGCTATCAGTGAAGCAAGTATATGAAAGAGTTTCACATGCAAGAAGTGCGAGAGATGAAACAGACAGATAGATAGATAGATAGATAGATAGATAGATAGATAGATAGATAGATAGATAGATGCTTGACTGACTGAGGCAGATAATAGACTGGTTGAGATAGATAGATAGATAGATAGATAGATAGAAACGAACTGAGAGAGAGAGAGAGAGAGAGAGAAATTAACATAGATAGATAGATACATAGGAACGAACTGACAGAGAGAGAGAGAGAGAGAGAGAGAGAGAGAGAAATGAACATAGATAGATAGATAGAAACGAACTGACAGAGAGAGAGAGAGAGAGAGAAATGAACATAGATAGATAGATAGATAGATACATAGATAGATAGATAGATAATGAACAGGCTTAGATAGATAGATAGATAGATAGATAGATAGATAGATAGATAGATACTTGACTGACTGAGGCAGATAATAGACTGGTTGAGATAGATAGATAGACAGATAGATAGAAACGAACTGACAGAGAGAGAGAGAGAGAGAGAGAGAGAGAGAGAGAGAGATAAATTAACATAGATAGATAGATAGATAGATAGATAGAAACGAACTGACAGAGAGTGAGAGAGACAGAGAGACAGAGAGAGAAATTAACATAGATAGATAGATAGATAGAAACGAACTGACAGAGAGAGAGAGAAATGAACATAGATAGATAGATAGATAGAAACGAACTGAGAGAGAGAGAGAAATTAACATAGATAGATAGATAGATAGAAACGAACTGACAGAGAGAGAGAGAAATTAACATATATAGATAGATAGGAACGAACTGACAGAGAGAGAGAGAGAGAGAGAGAGAGAGAGAAATGACATAGATAGATAGATAGATAGAAACGAACTGACAGAGAGAGAGAGAGAGAGAGAAATGAACATAGATAGATAGATAGAAACGAACTGACAGAGAGAGAGAGAGAGAGAAATGAACATAGATAGATAGATAGAAACGAACTGACAGAGAGAGAGAGAGAAATGAACATAGATAGATAGATAGATAGATAGATAGATAGATAGAAACGAACTGACAGAGAGAGAGAGAAAGAAATGAACATAGATAGATAGATAGATAGATAGATAGATAGATAGATAGATAGATAGAAAGAAGTGGCGGTTATATTTTTAGGGTAAAAGAGTGGGACCTAGTTGCCAGTCTAGTAGCCCGGGTAATTTCATGTGGTCGAGGTAACAGGAAAAGAAGTTTGTCAGGGCAGACGCCGTGATAATATTTGTAGAAAAGACAATTGAATGAAAGAAATGTTGGGGATCTAAGAAACTTTCCTAAGGCGTAAAGGCCTTTAAATGTTGTTAGATCAGGTAAGGTTTCGCAAAGGTGTGGGAAATGGTAACCAAAACATATGAAAGTTTTTCCACAGTAACGCTTGTGGTCGAAGTCTCGCAGGGCGAGGCTTACTCACGATCTTCATCGTTTCGGAGTAAATGTATGTTGTGCGCAAGAGAACCGGTTTTCAACTCATGAAAACACATGTCTAAGGTGGTTTTCCTTCATTCAGCATATTTTGATGGACTTTCGCGTGAGGTTTCCTGGTTAGTTAGCAAGTCTTTAGATGTGGCGTGTACTCTTGTCTTCGCAGATTAGGCGGGAAGTCTTTGTGTGCGGGATTTTACCATAAAATATATGACTCTTTGTTTTATTGGGGTTTTGCGCCCAACCACCATGTTCAGTGACCTTACATGTTTAGGCGAATCGAGCAATTATTGATGACATCTCGTTGGTTTTTGCTAGTGGTAGATTAGAAAGCCGTCCTCGACTCCAACATTGTATAGGGTCAAATCCAGGTACTAACCAATGGGACGTGAGAATTTGTTATTGTTAATAAGTATCGTAATGAGAACCTCCGGGATTTAGTAGGGACTTATATAGGGCCAGCTCGATGACAGCGGTGTAATCTAGCTACCTTGGCAGAGTCCTACTTGAAAGTGTCGATGTAGGTCCCTTAGAGTGTAAAAGTTTTCATTTTATATAGTTTACTCGGATCTGGGAATAGGCAGTAGGGTAAATTAAAATCGAAAAGTAAATCATTTGCTGCGGATTATAGTCGTCGACTCAATCTGGCTATATTAGCATTGCAAACGACAGCCGAGGAAAAATTTGACCAGGCCGTTAAATCCCGTGTTAGTGGAGATGTAGCATTAGCTCGGGTCGTGCTGACCTCCTTGCTAATCAAGAAGGATCACGCTCTGGTAGTTAGGGCTTGGTTAAAAATAATGTCTTGCGAGACAAAGAATATGGCCGGTGTATTGCGTGCGGAGGAAGTTAGGAGGGCATGTCAACGACATTTAGTTTGCTTCACGTTGCCGCATAATCGGGCCATGACTACAAACGCGGGCATATGAGAATCTTTTTGTGACTGTTTAAATTAGCTGTCCACCAGGGAACCTGGTTTGAGCTCTGCTCTGTTCGACGTCTATTTGGGCTACTTTCTCCGCCTCGAAGCGGTTGAAGCAGTTAAATGTGGGAGTTCCATTACAGAGTCAGAAATCTGGGATGTATTGAAGCTGGTTGGCCGGGATAATCTCCAGGTTTTGATGGTCTACCCTACGAACTATGCTTGAGGCAGTCACCCGTTCTTGTTCATGTTCCTCTACTGTAATTGATTTAGAACGACTGGATGGTGTAGGGGTCTGTACTTCAAGGTTTTACTAGGGGTTTGATCAAGTTACTACGCAAGGACTAGAACGGTGGAAATAGGATAGGTAAGTTTCGGCCATTATCGATGTAAAAACCCAGAGTTACAGATTTTAGCCATAGTTTTAACCGGCTTTTTGTAGACTGTTTTCCCTAGTCTGGTTGGCTTTGAACAGACTTGTGCTGTAAAAGGCAGGGCAGTTCAGCAAGTCGACAGTAGACCGTGCTGGTCAATCTAGATTAGTCCAAGGAATTCGTTACGTGTGACCATCGATTTCTGGAGGCTGTTCTCTTAGCCGCCTGTTTCGGACTATACTTTCGCATCTGGTTCCAGCTTTTGTGTGCTTCTTCCGGTGCGCTGGTGGAAGTGAATGGGGTTAGATCACAACATTTCGTATTTTATCGCTCTATCCGTTAAGGTTTTCCACTTTCCACTTTTCCTTTGCTGTACGTTCTTGCGTTGAAGCCTTTCCTTCGCAAGTTAAAGGCAAATCCAGCCTTTTGCGGAATTTTACTACATGGTGCTTCCACCTCAGCTAGATACACTGTCTATGCTGACTTCAATTCAGTTCTTGTTTGTGTCTTGTTTTAAGCTGAAATTAGATTGACGAAGTCAGCTAAGAAATCAGAGGGTAAGAGCCAGCGACAGGGACCATGATGACCTGTGATAAGTCTGTTGGTTTGCGGTTGGGCGCGTGGAAGGAAGCTTTTCTCAGACCTTTCCTGTAGACAAACTGACCGGTCATTATACTCGGTGTCTGGTTCGGTCCTGATCTCCTCTTGGAGGTGCGGTAAAAGGCCGTGGCAGCAGTTCGTCTGTGGTCTCAGAGGAATCTTTCCTTAAAGGTTTGGGGCAAAGTATGTGCAGACTTTACAGATTCTCTGTGCTTCTTCTTACGTATAAGGTTCGTGTTCTCTTTCTTGTGAGGAAGCAAATCTTTCAAGGTACCTCGTGAGATCTGTGCATCCACACTTTTCAAGGCAGTCTGGGTATGCCTAGAGTTTAGATTTGTCAACATACGCTTCAGACCGCGTTCATGGGTTGAATGGGTCAGCAATCGGATGGTGAGGCGGAATTCTGGAAGGAAGACGCATGTAAGAACTTCCCATCCCTGAGAAGTGTGCACTCGTATGAAGGGAAGGTCCGCTGTTTACCCTGGGGCGAGTTCTACTTCTATCTTCAGTGTCAGATTGCTCTGAAGCGCCTCCTACGGGCGGAGGATGGCCTCTCCGACGTCAAGTTGATGTCATATAGAGCATTATATTATGTGTTAATTGGGGGATCAGCTAAGGATGATCTAATACGTGAGCTCGATCTTACGAAGTGGGAGTCCCGCTCAATATTGCATTGGACTTCAGGGTTGAATTGAATTTATGATGAGGCATCACTCACCTGACTGGTGATTCAAAGGGCTCTCCGAGATGACAGTAGACTTTTTGCAGCGGACTTGGGGAATTCACCAAACTGTGTTCGCTGTCATAAGTAGATAAAGATCTTTGATCACGCCTTCTTTCATTGCAGTGTAGTAGTCTCAATGGGCAAGTCTGTTGAAGATTTTATGGTCCGCATGTTTCGCGGAAAGTACTTCGTCCTCGAGTCCAGTTCTGTCTATAGCAACGTGGTACCATCATTGACGAAGGCTGAGCACTATGTGTGATTTTGCTTGTTTGGCATTTTTAGAGTCGCGATTTGGACGACATATTAGAAGTTCACCTCTTCCCAACTGGTCTTCTTTAGATGAAAGTCAAGATTAGGACGGAAAGGTGGTGGCTCAACCCTACCATTAGAATTCAACGAAAGGTGGGTAGGTTTGCGCGTTTCTGACGAGAGGCGCTGACTTGGAGTGGAATTTACGATATTGTTCTTGCTGTATTGAACATTGGCACCCAAGCCCAATTTTAGACTAGTTTAGATTTGCTTTTGTCTACAGCTATATCGTGTTGAATGCACCGGTTCCCGTTCGATCACAGAAGTTAAGCAACGTAGAGCCTGGTCAGTACTTAAATGGGTCACCATTTGGGAATACCAGGGGCTGTAAACATAAGGACCAAGAATGGTCCGCCGGTCCTCCAGGTTTGGGGTTTGGGGGGTTGGGTGCAGGGCTAACAACCCTGTCCCGTTAAAAAAAAAAGTTTGTTACAGCAACAAAAAGTTGCTGCCCTATGCACCATTGGGTGTGATGGATAAATGAGGTGTGTTTTTTTACTTAAGTTTCTCCTTTGAAACTTTACTTATTTAGGAGTTGTAAGCTCATTGTCCTCTTTTATTCCTGCCACCGCTTTCTTTAATTTATTTATTCCTCCTCTCCTTTTTTTTAGGTGACCCGAGATAACAGTTCTCTGGTGGATGCGGCGTGTCTATTTATTTCGGTGTGAGTTTCGAATTTGTTTTTTGTGTTTGAATGAGTGTATGCATAATCGGAGCGGTGAATGTTTTTATCTTATTAAAGTCCTGCATTAATTTCGTCGAGTTAACTGATGTTTCCGCTACAAGTTAGGAATTGTAGCTTTGTGGGGGTGTATTACTAACATTATTTTATTTTGTTTCAAAAGTGTCAAATAGAGGTTGGGGATACTAAAATCAAGCAGGTACAAAACTTTAAATACCTGGGAAGTGTTCTAATAGAAGACGGAAAGTTCGAAGGCGAATTAGCATAGCAAGGGACGCATTCCAGAAGCTGAGTAAAGTATTAAGAGACAGGAAAATTTCGCTAGAAACAAAGAAAAGTGTACTGGATTGCTATGTGATGTCAGTTCTACAATATGACAGTGAATGCTGGACAATATAATTAAAGATGAAGGAAAAACTTGAAGCAACTGAAATGTCGTTCTACAGAAGGATGTTGCTGATATCATGGATCGAGCATGTGAGCAATGATGAGGTTTTGGAAAGGATGGAAACAAAAAGAAAATTAATACTGAGCATCAGGAAGAGACAGCTGAAGTTCCTGGGACATGCAATGAGGAAAGAGGGCTTGGAGAACCTGATACTAACAGGCCTAATAAAGGGGAAAAGAGACAGATGAAATCAGCGGATAACATATTTGAAGGGCCTGAGCAGGTGGATTACACAACGTGGGTTCCGTGGTGTGACAGGAGAAAGCGTGCTATGAGCATCCAAGGATAGGTATGATCGCTTACGTCCTGAAGGGACAAGATACATAGAAAAAGAAGAAATACTTTATATCTTCTTGTATATAATCATTAGGGTTTTTTTTAAAAATTGTTTGTTTTACTCCCACCTACCGACAAGATTTGTACATATGAGGACTAGCTGGGAGATTCTGAGGTATTAGGTTGTCCCAAAAGTTTGTAAATACTTGCAAAAAACTGAAATTTTACTCGAAAAAACAACAAAAATTGCTGAGCAAATGACGGCAAATTTCAGCTTGTCTGTTGGCTTGTGCTTCGGTGAGTTCATGCGGATCTTGGTGCGGTTTTTTGTGAAAAACATCAAGTTGCTTCAAATGTCGGTGAATTGTCGATTTGCCAACTTCAAGCTCATCAGCCAATTCTCGAGTGCTCGATGAAGGCGCAATGTCCAACCCGGTTTGCAAGTCTCCATCATCCAACTTTAACGGCTCTCCTGAACGAGGCTTATCTTCAAGAGCTCATGTCGCCAGAATCGAAGCTCTTGTACCACTTTGAGATCGCTGCATATGCAATTGTTCCTTCACCTTCGGCAGCACAAATCTCTTCTGCAGCCATTCTGGTTGAAAGACCTCGCTTCCAGCAGTAAAGAATCAAATCTCGCAGCTCAGTTTTATCAATTGCCATCTGGAATACAAAGATGAAGATCACTGTAACAATATAAACGCAAAATTGCATAAAAATTCAATTTTTTGCAAGTGTTTACGAACTTTTGGGACAACCTAATATTATGGTGGGTATCGTAATAATGGTGAGTACGAACGTGTTGCTCTAGCGTAAGAAATACTGCGGTGTGTGATTGTATCAAGCTACGTTTAATTATAAGGCAGAAGAACATCATTTCCGCGCCAACTTTTTGGCCTTGTGCCACACATCTGTAGATTGACGGATTAAATAATGCGACTGTGATAGCAAACAGGGAATGAATACGGTTTCGTCGTATTTCTTCTAGCGGTCAATCAGTAACAGACCACCTTCAGACCGCTAGCCTGTAACTTTGACTAACATAAAAAAACTGGCGAAGGAGATTTTCGTTAGGTTTTATATTTATTTTAAGTTTAGTTTTTTTTTCAAGAAGTTACATTGATCTGTAAGCATTCGTTTAGCTCAGGGAATGTTTTCAGGATCTCAACATCTTTGTCTTTTATATGTCCAAAGTACCATAGACATTTTCGGTTTGTAGAATTGCAGGTTTAGGCAAAGAACCTTATAGATTGTTCCTGGTACGCACAGCAGATGTCTTCTCCAGGGAGTCATAGGAGCTTGACGTTTTTTTATTTTTTTCTGGTTGTGAAATAGACTTTGAGTTTTTATTTCTTTTTGTCGGCTTTATTTTATCGGGTGATTGGGAAGGCTTAGGGGTCGGTGCACATCATGGTGTCGTTCTGGGTGTAGTTTTAAATGGTGATGTCAAAAGAATGCTTTCCGTTTTTTTTTTGTTTGGATGATGTATACGTGACTGACATTAATAGAGATAGAGGCTCAAAAGCTTTTTTAGTTTTGCGGAAGACGGGACAGAAAACAAGAGGCCCCTCATTCCAAACGGAAAAGCATCCTTTTTTTGCTCGTCTTTAAGCTTTTTTTTTTAGGTTCAGGAGCTTTCTTTCTTTTTGAATAAAGGCTCATATTGACTTCTCAGTTCGTCCAACGTGATTCTGACTGGAACGTCGCCCGAAAAAGTGTAATTTTTGTGCCTTTCTTTTTAGGGGCTTCAGAGATACAGGCCACGTAGTCTGGCTGTTTACTATATGAGAGATGATACCATGAACAAATTAAAAGAATTATGTAAAGGGAAGCTTCCAGTTTTTGTTTACACCTCACTGTATAGGGCTCTCAAACTAACGTTCCCCGGTGACGTTGGTGGTCTGTCTTTTGATGACACCATCAATAGTGAGATGAGACAAGACTCAATGGGACAGGTCATCCGGCCATGTTCAATGTGATAATAGCTCTCTGGTTAAATAGCTTGAATACCTGGGGCCTGAAGTCGGAGTCTCGTGATATTCTGTCTGAGGTCTGTCCACTTTTTTGATAAACTTCGAGAGGTGATCCCTGGCTAGTTATAAAGTCTTTAAAAGCGGCATGTGCGCTTGTTTTAGGGAGTATGTCTAGTAAGATGAGTGTCAGCATGATGGATAAGTCTCCTCGACCCATCAGGGTTTATGCCTCAGTGACCATGTGGAGCAGCCTTATTTGTTTCGGCGGATAAAGACGTTTTTGGAAACATCTCATTGGGTATTCGTAGCGGGCAATTAGAATGCCGACCTTGACCCCGATATAGATAGCATAGAGGAAAGATTGGATACTAAAACCTTGGATGTGAAGCCATTTCGAGACGTTATCTGCAGTTCAATATTGTCGATAAGTATTGCAATGAACATTTCCGGGAGATAGTGTGGATTTGGACTAACAGAATCAACCCGATTCTTTTTTACCGACATCACGTCTATTGAACAGGTGTAGAGGCTCATCCCTTGCTCCCTGTTTAGGATGTGGTTTCCGGCTTTCTCTTTTCCAAACTCCTCACTTTGTTTTTTTTTTCAATTGGAGTAGATAGACTGAAGTATCGCCCGGTTCACACTCCACCCACATCTTATGAGCAGGTGTAGAGGCTCATCCCTTGTTCCCTCTTTAGGATGTGGTTTCCGGCTTTCTCTTTTCCAATCTTTTCACTTTTCCTTATTTTTTTTCAATTGGAGTAGATAGACTGAACTATCGCCCGGTTCACACTCCACCAACGTCTATTGAACAGGTGTAGAGGCTCATCCCTTGTTCACTCTTTAGGATGTGGTTTCCGGCTTTCTCTTTTCCAATCTTTTCACTCTTACGTAGCCCCCTGCAAACCAGTGGCCTTTCCGCCTTGCCGGGGTGATATGTTTAAAAAAAAACATTCCGTACGTTCACTTCCGTCTTTCGCACTATTGCAATTAGGTAAAGTCTTGTTCTTTTTCTTGTGGGAAAACCAACCTCCCAAGGTTTGTCGGAAAGTGTGTTACATCCAACCTTTTGAAGGCGAGCTGAGTATGCCTGGTTTTGAGATTCGTCATCATACGCTTAGCATCGCTTTCCTAAAGCAAATGTGTTCACAAACAGATGGAAATGGCGAATTCTGGATGGAAGACGCTAGTAAGAACGATCCATTCCTGAAAAAATTGCACTTGCTTGAGGAGGCTGGCCTTTTACCCCCAGATAAGTAGTCTTTTTATCATGAATGTCGGTTAGCTCTCAAGTTCCTCTTAAAGGCAATGGATGACTTCTCTGACGTACAGGCGTTGTCTCATAAAGCATTATATCAGGTGTTAGTTAGGGGTCCGTTTAGAATCGTCTGATTAGTGAGCTCTGTTTAACGAAGTATGAAGCTTGCTTGATATGCACTTGGACGTCTGGGTTGAAATGTCTCACTAACGATGAGGCATCATTCTCCTGGGTGAAGTTACGAGGAGCCCTCGGGATCATGGAAAGACTTTGTTTAACGGGCTTCGAAAATTCTCTAAACTAGGTTCGCTTCCACTCAAACCACTCGCATAAAATTGAATATGGTATAATTATCGGTTTCTAATTAAGGGCATTAAGAATTTTCAGTCCCTAATGCCTACCTAAAGTAGAAACGCACATAAAAAACACATTCAAAAACCTCCAGAATTCCTATCTCTTCATACACAACGCAAAGAGAAAGGCAGAAAAATACTCAACTACAAGAAAAAAACATTATCTACAATATTAAACTAAACAAAAGCAGATACATAACACTAGCTACCAACTCAATAACATTCAGTATCTAGAATAATTTATCTAAACAGAAACCAAATCCTCACAACAGCTTTCAAAATCATTAGCCATGTAGTCAGAACTAAAATTTTTTTTTTTTTTTTCAATCATTTCACCCCGAGCAAGGCGGAAACGCCACTGATGTGCAGGGGGTTACATAAATGTAAAAAGATTAATTAGAAAAGAGTGAGGGGTACAAGCTAGTTAGAAAGAAACAATAGCAAGCTGAGAAAGAAGGTGCGATGACAGATACATAGGTGGAGAGAAAGGGAAGGTTATACAGGGGAGGGGAGAGAGCTAGAGGCCAGTGGTTAGTAGATGAGTATTGACTTTGCATTTAAATTTCTGGAGGTTGTAGCCGTCAGGAAAGCAAGAATACGGGAGTGAGTTCCACAGGCGGGAAGTGCGAAAGAGGAAGCTGCAGGAGTAGAATTGTCGTCTGCATTTGGCTAACCTGACTGTGAATGGGTGGGACCCAGTTGCCAGTCTGGTTGCACGGGTAAACACCTGTTGAGGAGGCATCAGTGACTTAAGCTCATCCGAGCAGAAGCCATGAAAATATTTATAGAAGAGACAGAGGGAGGCCACATTTCGACGATGGGAAAGTGGCTGCAGTCTAGTCGCCAGATCAGTACCTATCACATTACAGACTCTCCTTTGGAGCTTGTCAAGAACACTGAGGAGAACGGCAGGGGCACCTGACCATAAATGGCAGCAGTACTCCATGCACGGACGGATGGTTGACTTGTATATATGCAGGATGGATTCAGGTGGAAAAAACATCCTGGATCCACATAGTGACCCAACCTTCTTAGCAGTAGATTTTGCTATGGATTCAATATAGTGGTTCCATTTGAGGTCTGAGGACAGGGTAAGTCCGAGGAGGCGTAGTGTATTACTCTCCGGGAGAATCACCTGGTCCATGCTTATGGGTGGCAGAAGAGGTTGCCTGTAATGGTTGACAGACAAGAGCTTGGTCTTACAGGAATTGAAGTTGACAAGCCACTTCTTGCCCCAGTTCACCACAGAGTGTAGATCCCGCTCAAGGTCAGCAACGAGTTTGTTCATAACAATGATAATTCAGAATAAGGCATAAAAGAATGAATTTACAAAACTGTTCCTTATAATACATCAGGGAAACATGCAAAAATAAAAAAAAAACGTATCTGTCAACACGAAAGGGACCTCATAAATATCAATTTAAGAAATGAACTAATCACGCAGAGAAATAAATTCGAACAAATTTAATTCTAAAAAATGGCACACTCTGCAAAAGAGAAAATAATTTCTTCTTTTGAAAAATACTCAAGAATTCCACCATCGAATGTTATATAAAGATATCAATCTGCGCTCCTGTTATTTCCCTATCTCGTCTTTCCTGAAATAATTACTATTTTCTCAAGCAAACATACACAAGAACAGATATATTGAAAAATCTAAAGAAAACGGTTAAATCCCTGGTTGCAAAATTTGAATATATACAGCACAAACGTCCATCTCATACCATAACAACCTAATTTCAATTTAAACAATATTAAGGAGAAAAAATTAAAAAATTAAATATTACTCGCTTACTTTACTTTCTACCAGGCTTTGAATTAGGACACATTTTGCACTCGTCATGCTTTTACTGATTTTTCAACTACCTGATGAATATTTATGAAGGCTCTTACATTTATAAATCTTGATAAACCAATAACAAACACGCCTAAGTATATATTAGTGCAGTATAATAACTCCTACATTGATTTGATAAAGTCATTCAGAGGACGAAATGCGACGGCTAAGTACAGCTTTTTCTCTTGTCTCTTATTTATATATATATATATATATATATATATATATATATATATAGTCATCCGCAGACAGATCAGTTTCGCTGTATCACAGCTCATCACTACGGTTAGACTCCGATTGCTTTTTACCCAGGATTGAAACCCGACCGAATTGGCGTCAGTCGGCGATTCTTCCTCTGAGCTATGGGCGTTCGGTAGAAGGAGGCATACTTTTTAGCGTATATATATATATATATATATATATATATATATATATATATATATATATATATATATATATATATATATATATATATATTAATTCAGATACTTCAATCCAAGGGAAAAAAGCAGGAAGGTAAATTCCAAAAAACCCGATCCTAATTAATATTAAAAATTTATTTTAATATTAAAAAATGATACAGGAAGAGAGCTCCATGTAATAAAATATTACAGAGCAAATATATATATTAAAAAAGGATTAATTCAAAGATGTTGAATAGCCATTTCGATATGAAGATCCCCACGGGGGACGACACATCACCTCAGCAACAGAAAAAACCTTTCATATCGAAATGGCTATTCAACATCTTTGAATTAATCCTTTTTTAATATATATATATATATATATATATATATATATATATATATAATAGAAAATAAAGATAATAAAAGAAAAAATAGAATACAATTAAGTTGTTTAATTTAAGATTTCTTCAGACGAAATGCTATTTATGTTGAATCTGAGTAAAATATTATTTAAAAAAGATATGTTTGGTATTATAGTCTAGCCGATTTCAATTAGTTTATTTTTCTTTTTGTTTATGATTTTATAATTTTTTTTTAATCAGATATCAAATAATAATAATAATAATAATAATAATAGATATGCCAATACATGTGTCCTGTTGTAAGAATCTGAACGTAAATTTACTGCGGATGTCGAGCGATTAAAAGAATTTCTGTATATTTTCGTCTTAGCAAAGTGTTTTTTTACTTTAATTAAAATAGCATTTTTTAAAATCGCGATAATGATACGATTCATTACGGTGAGCAACTATTTTCAAGTGTTTCGTAAAATATTTCTTTTGTGTTCATTTGATTATTTATTTAAACTCCTTAAGGTTTCTCTTTTGTAAACTTTGTAGCAATCATTACAGGTGATAGTGTGAACTCCTCCTTAAAGTTTCAGCTCATTAATATTTTGTTTTGTATTAAGTATTTTATTGTTTTAGAAGTAGTTGTAACAAATATGATGCTAATCTTAGATAATTTTTTTTCAATTGTAGTCGTGATAGAATTGTTTGAACGAACAATAAATTTTGATACGTTGGGTTTTTCAAAAGCTCCTGTCTTCAATTTGTAAATATTTTACGAGTCATTTGTTTGGAGTTGAATATGAAATAATTAGGGTATTGGAGATACTTGAAACTATTTTCAATGCATTTCTTCACTTTATGTAAATATAGAGAATCAGATGATTATTCTAGATTTTGTTTGTTGTTATGGTGAGAATATGGGCGAATATATTGATAGAGTATCATCAATATAACGGAAATATGTTGATTCTTTGGCAAGATGTTTTGGCATAGATCTGATTCAAATTTTTGTTCATAAAAAATATTGATAAAGTCGAATTTGCTTTTATTGGTGATGAATAGGTAGATTTTTAAACTTTTATTAAGACCATGAATAACTTATCGCTGTTTTCCAACAGATAATGTTCCCAGAACTGTGTACGTGTAGTTTAAGATAAGAACGCATCTATAAAGAAGTACTATAAGCAAGCTTGAAATTCAGTGTATGTCAATGTGCTAAAGTGTAAACAATATTTTTCATAGCGTTAAACTTGTCAGATTTCGTTTTCAAAGAAAGTGTATTTGCAGGGACTTTTACTGCACTACTTTATTCAAAAGAAATCTGCTACTGAAGCACACAGAATTCTTGGTGAGACTTACAGCAACCATGTTGTGTCAGAAACACCATGCAAAGATTGGTATAAACGCTTCAAAAATAATGATTTTGATGTTGAAGATAAAAGTTTGAAGAAAAAGAACTGGAGGCATTACTTCATGAAAACTGAACTTGAAGAATCATTACAAGATGATCAAACAACAACTTTGACACGTTTGAAAACATCAGGAATGATTCAAAAGCAACTACATTTCCGTACGGGTTGAAACCGAAAGACATCGAACGGTGTTTTGTCACGTATGAACAGCTGCTTCAACGGCAAAAAAAAAAGGAAAGTTTTTTACATCGTATCATGACAAGCGATGAAAAGTGGATACACTATGATAACCTTAAGATGATTGTGGGCTAAGCTTAATCATACATCCACATCGGGGGAAAAGCCGAAAATCCATGGTTCGAAGCTTCTGCTTTGCATTTTGTGAGATCAGCTGGGAGTAGGTTATCATGAGCTGCTCAAACCGACCAAAACCATCACGGACTATCGCAACTGATTACAACTGATGGGCTTGAGCCGATCATTGAAGTAAATAAAACTACCTGGTATACTAGCAGAGACACAACAAAATGATTTTGCAATATGACAATGTCAGGCGGCATGTGGCAAAACGGGTAGAAGCCTACCCTGAAACGCTTAAATGAGAAGTCTTATCCCACCCACCATATTCACCAGACATTTTCTCTTTTCCAATCTTTTCACTCTTTTATTTTTTTTTTCAATTAGAGTAGATAGACTAAACTATCGCCCGGTTCACACTCCACCCACATCTATTGAACAGGTGAAGAGGATCATCCCTTGTTTTCTGTTCAGGATGCGGCTTCCGGTTTTCTCTTTTCCAATCTTTTCACTTTTTTTTTCCAATTGGAGTCGATAGACTAAACTATCGCCCGGTTCACACTCCACCCACGTCTACTGAACAGGTGAAGAGGCACATCCCTTGTTCCCTGTTTAGGATGTGGTTTCCGGCTTTCTCTTTTCCATTCTTTTTACCCTTACGTAGCCCCCTGCGCATCAGTGGCGCTATCGCCTTGCTTGGGGCGATATGATTAAAAAAAAAAAAAAAAAATTAGCCCATCAGATTATCACGTCTTCCAATCGATGGCACATGTCCTGGCTGAGCAGCACTTTCATACTTATGAAGATACCAAAAAATGGGTCAACTTGTGGTTAGTCTCGAGAGACGTCTCGTTTTTTCCGACGTAGAATTCGATTGCTACCAGAAAGATGAGTAAAAATAGTGTCTAACAATAGACAGTACCTTTAGTGACATGTTTCTTGCATATATTTGTAAATAAAACATTACTTTTCATGAAAAATCAGCAAGAACATATTCAAGGTCCTAATTTTTCTATCATGTCTATTTCTATAATCAGCTAATAAAAGTGATATTATGAATTTGTAATCTAATAAATATTGGTCGGTTGTATTTTAGCCTATAAACATTTATTTATCCGTCTTGGATGGCTTTTATTCGTTCATAAACGTTCACTTTTATTCTAAACCAAGTTTGAAAAATAAAACACTTTCCAAAGTAGAGAATAAAAACAGAAGTTCCTTTACTTTATATATATGAAATTTGTCATGCACCTTAAAAATTGCAACCAACCGTAAGGCATGCCTAATTTATATTTACATTTAAAGTTGCACTGTGTGAATGTGCCGTATGAAACTTTCAAAATAACGTAAATTTAATATAATTTGGTTACAAATATATCGTTTGCAGTGATTTTAAAATAAAACACACGAAACCAAAGGACGGGGTATATATTTATTTTGTTTTATTTATAGAAAAAGTGGCAGGTTTTATTCCTTGAATCTTTATTTACAATTTGTTTCATAAAAAAAAAAAGAAAATTGCCAACTAAATTACGCTTCGTGTCTTTGTCTTTGCAATATGCGCATGCGTATTTTAACCAACGATTATTCAATCGCTCGCGTACAGATATAATCCCTGAAACTTTTTTCGTTTTATTCTTAAAAATTACTCAGTCAGGTATGTTTGAAAGCTTACAGAAAGAAACATGGTCTAATATGCAGCCTGAAGCACTTGTGTGTCATGATACCAGGAATACATGAGGTATATTAAACTCGCTCTGAAATATTATTTACAAGGAAATATTTTATTTTAACAGTCATTAGCAAAAAATGAAGCAAGGTGTCACCACCATAACAATCGGAGTCTGGTGCTCTGATTTTTAACTTGTTATGAATCTATAGTTTTGGCAAACTACATTAAACGTTATTTTTTTTTAACAGGACAGATTGGGTTCTATTGCCTTGGTCGGCAACCAGTATACTACAGAAAGTAATGGCAGCCTACTGCAGGATAATCTTCTGCCCAGTCGGTCATGTCTCTTTCGAGACATGATCGCCCAAGCGTGTATCACGTATGGCACTTAACTGACATTGAACGTGCGTTGTGGTGCAATGGATATCGGCTCCGAAAGAGAAATCAAAGAGCTGAGTTCTAATTTCATTTGAATTCGTTTATGCTCAAACACCCTTGGAAAAGGTATTAATTCGTCTCTTGCCCCAGACATGGGTTAAATAACAGAACCGATTGGCTTCTACAGCTTTGGTTAGCAGTCTACCACAGAAAGTAATGGCAACCTACTGCAGGAAAATCTTATTACGTATGGCACTAAACTGACAGACAGAACTTGTAATACCTGAATATAAAATTAACCAATAATTATCAATCTCTGAAACGAGTAAGTACTTATAGACTAAAATATAAATAAGTAATCTATCTCAGAAACAAATAGTACTTATGATTTCAAATATAAAAAAAACAGTATTTATTTATCCCCAAACCAATTAAATGCTTATAGACGCGTGTTTAAACGGGAGGTATTTATTTATTTTCGAACAGGGCTTATAAATACTTATTTTTATTAATTTATTTTTATAATCATATCGCCCAAAGCAAGGCATTTTACTGCCACGGTTTTGCAGGTGGTTACATAGGATAAAAATTATGAGAAAGAGTAACAGCTTATAGGGAGTGTCAGGAAGTGGGTAAGACAATACTGATGAGAGTGGAGTGGACGGAGAAAAGAACACGAAAGAAAGGATGCAGGTTAGTGAGATAGGTGATGACTATTGATTTACATTTAAATTCTTGGAGATTGTAGCTGTCGGGGAAGCAAGTAAACGAAAGGGAATTCCATAGGTGGGAAGTGCGAGAAAAGAAGCTGAAGGAGTAGAATTTGCGTTTACATTTTATTGGTTTCATAGTAAAACGGTGGGACCTAGTTGCTAATCTTGTGGCTCGAGCAAATTCATATATAGGGGCATCAGTGAGCTAAGTTCATCGGAGCAGAAGCCGTGAAAGTATTTGTAGAAGAGACACAGGGAATCCATATTGCACTGCTGAGAAAGTGACTGTATCTGAGCTGTCAAGTCGGGATCGATCACAAATCGTAGTCTCAAATTTAAAAGATCAATATTTATGTATAGCTTGAAGAAATGAAGGCATGGAACAGGCTTGCCTCCCTGAGAGTAAAACACAACGCCTCCTTGGCCTTACACTTTCGGCGAACCTCAAATGGAATGACTATATCGAATCCATTGCTAAGTCCGCTGCTATGAAGGTCGGTTCTCTGTGCAGGGCCCGGAAATTTTTCCCGTCAGAATCTCTCCTGCACATATATAAATCTACCATCCGCCCGTGTATTGAATACTGCTGCCACATCTGGTTGGGGTTCTTGACAAAATACAACGGAGAATCTGTAACGTGATCGATCCAGTCTTGGCGGACCGGCTGCAACCACTCTCTCACCGGCGTGACGTGGCTTCCCTGTGCCTCTTCTACAAGTACTTTCACGGCTTCTGCTCCGATGAACTTAGGTCATTGGTGCCGCCTAGGTACAAATGTACACGAGATACTAGATTAGCAACTAGGTCCCACCCTTTTACAGTGAAACAGATAAGATGTAACCGTAATTTCTACTCCAAAAGGTTTTTTTCTCGCGCTTCTCGCCTGTGGAATTCCCTTCCACATGCCTGCTTCCCCGACGGCTACAATCTCCAGGAGTTTAAATGTAAGGTCAATAGACACCTCCTAACACACTAACTTGCATCTGTTCTCTCAAACACTCTCACCAGCTAACCAACCGTCATTCTCAGTACCCTTTTACCCGTCTATCACCCTCCTTCTGACATTTCCTATATTTCCTATATCTAACCACCCTTTTCTCATCACTTTCCATCACCTATGTAACCCCCGGCGCAATAGTGGCAGTGGAATGCCTTTCTCGGGGTGAAACGATTAAAAAAAATACTGAAATGAACTGTCAAAGGGAAATGGGTGGTATACGCAAGCGGTTAGGTTTTCTATCAACAACGACCTTTGATGAGTTTAAAATATTAAACTAAGAAATAATCATTTAAAACCAGATAAAACCGTTTGAAAGTAGATTTTATCTGTTATCTCTTTCTCTCTCTCTCTCTCACACACACACATACACGAATGCGAAGACAGACAGTAGGTCAAATTAAGTCACTTCAAAGAGTAAAGGAATCCTTTCTTTTCGCACAGTGATGGTTGATATAAGGAAAAACATCTTACAGACACAAACATAAACGACAAATATTTACCTCTGATCCTTCCTTTCTTCCTATCTATCTATCTATCTATCTATTTATCTATCTATTTCTTTCTTTCTTTCTTTCTTTCTTTCTCAGTATCTATCTATCTATCTATCTATCTATCTATCTATCTATCTATCTATCTATCTATCTATCTGTTTCAGTTATGGACTTGAGTGCTTTCCATTTATTTATTCCCGCTATCCCAATATCTGTTAAGGCTTTGCATATGGGCCTTGCTGCAAATTCTCTAGTCCCCACTTCTAGTGCAGCTAGCCCTCCAGCCTTTAACCCTGCAACTCTCCAGCAGTTCGTATTATTTTAACTTCTTCCTTTCATGGGCTTCTTCTGTGTTTTCTTCCCAGGGGACCGTCAGTTCCCACAAGACTATCTTCAAATTATGTGAGAACAAAACTATATCTGGGCGAAGTTTTGTCATGGCAATTTGCTCTGGGAATTTTAATACTGTGCCTATATCGGCCCTTAGTTCCCAGTCTATTGCAGGAGATAGCAGGTTCGGATTTACCTGTCAATTTCGTGGGATTTTCGCGCCCGCTTTAATTAATTTTATCTGCCTTGTGTCTGGGTTGTAAACATTCTCTTTGATAGCATTTTGAACTATTTTCACGATCTCTTTTAGAATTTCTACATGGCGCCATCTTTAACGCACATCAGCTAGTGCAAATTTACAGCTACTCAGGATATGTTTTAAGGTACTTTTGCGCCCACAAAAATGACAATAATTGTAGGTTTGTGGGGCTGGGCAGGGTGTTGTATACTGCCCGAATCAGAAATTTTAATCTGGAGTCACCGTGCCATATTTCGGGACCATTTGATTTGGTGTTTCATATATATATATATATAAATATATATATATATATATATATATATATATATATATATATATATATATCGTCGATTGAGTACTCCTGGGAAATGGTAGATTTTAAAAACAGTAGCTACTCACCGTTATTTACGCATCGTTTTTCAGCAATGAACTGAACACTCTTGGATATTGCCGTTTGTTTACACTGTGTATATAATACGCTAAAATCTGTCTTCCTCAGAAGTGTGATGACAGTTTAGACGTTTCAATCCCCGCTGGAAGAAATCCGATGTCTCGACGTACTGATGATACTGCGAAACAGGACTGTATGCAGATGACTGTATATATCTATCTCATATTACTAATGCTTACATCATCTTTTGCAAAAGAAGATTAGAAATAATGGCGGCGTTACTAAAAAAAAAAAAAGAAAAAAAAAAGAGAAATTTTATATTTAATAACATCCACCTGATTCTATACACGTAAAGTTTACACATATTTTATAAAGGTAAAATAAAATTCATCCTTGATAATGGCTAAAAGTTAAACTAAAACTGCTCGAAAAAACAAACCCTTTAGACAATTCTTACATAATTTGAGTTCTGAAAAGAAAAAATTATTAAAAAAAAACTTTTATTATTAT
>JBBBDQ010000864.1:3702500-3707500 GCA_037127315.1 Ascarosepion bandense
CACACACACACACACACACACACACATATATATATGTGTGTGTGTTTATAAGAAATGACTCGAAACCTGCAATGAAACCTGCACACACACACACACACACACACACACACACACACACATATATATATGTGTGTGTGTTTATAAGAAATGACTCGAAACCTGCAATGAAACCTGCACACACACACACACACACACACACACATATATATATGTGTGTGTTTATAAGAAATGACTCGAAACCTGCAATGAAACCTGCACACACACACACACACACACACACACACATATATATATGTGTGTGTGTTTATAAGAAATGACTCGAAACCTGCAATGAAACCTGTGTACACACACACACACACACACACACACACACACATATATATGTGTGTGTGTTTATAAGAAATGACTCCAAACCTGCAATGAAACCTGCACACACACACACACACACACACACATATATATATGTGTGTGTGTTTATAAGAAATGACTCGAAACCTGCAATGAAACCTGCACACACACACACACACACACACACACACATATATATATATGTGTGTGTGTTTATAAGAAATGACTCAAACCTGCAATGAAACCTGCACACACACACACACACACACACACACATATATATATGTGTGTGTTTACAAGAAATGACCTAAACCTGCAATGAAACCTGCACACACACACACACACACACACACACACATATATATACATATGTGTGTGTGTTTATAAGAAACACCAACCTGCAATGAAACCTGCACACACACACACACACACACACACACACACACACACATATATATATGTGTGTGTGTTTATAAGAAATGACTCGAAACCTGCAATGAAACCTGCACACACACACACACACACACACACACACACACACACATATATATATGTGTGTGTGTTTATAAGAATGACTCCCAACCCAAATGAAACCTGCACACACACACACACACACACACACACACATATATATATGTGTGTGTGTTTATAAGAAATGACTCGAAACCTGCAATGAAACCTGCACACACACACACACACACACACACACACATATATATATGTGTGTGTGTTTATAAGAAATGACTCGAAACCTGCAATGAAAACCTGCACACACACACACACACACACACACACACATATATATGTGTGTGTGTTTATAAGAAATGACTAAACCTGCAATGAACCTGCACACACACACACACACACACACACACACATATATATATGTGTGTGTGTTTATAAGAAATGACTCGAAACCTGCAATAAACCTGCACACACACACACACACACACACACATATATATATGTGTGTGTGTTTATAAGAAATGACTCGAAACCTGCAATGAAACTCACACACACACACACACACACACACACACACATATATATATGTGTGTGTGTTTATAAGAAATGACTCCGAAAACCTGCAATGAAACCCGCACACACACACACACACACACACACACACACACACACATATATATGTGTGTGTGTTTATAAGAAATGACTCGAAACCTGCAATGAAACCTGCACACACACACACACACACACACACACACACACACACATATATATATGTGTGTGTGTTTATAAGAAATGACTCGAAACCTGCAATGAAACCTGCACACACACACACACACACACACACACACATATATATATGTGTGTGTGTTTATAAGAAATGACTCGAAACCTGCAATGAAACCTGCACACACACACACACACACACACACACACACACACACATATATATGTGTGTGTGTTTATAAGAAACACCAAAACCTGCAATGAAACCTGCACACACACACACACACACACACACACACATATATATATGTGTGTTTATAAGAAATGACTCAAAACCTGCAATGAAACCTGCACACACACACACACACACACACACACACACACACACATATATATATGTGTGTGTGTTTATAAGAAATGACTAAAACCTGCAATAGAAACCTGCACACACACACACACACACACACACACACACATATATATATGTGTGTGTGTTTTTATAAGAAATGACTCGAAACCTGCAATGAAACACACACACACACACACACACACACACACACACACACACGCATGTGTGTGTGTTTATAAGTATTTCAAAACCTGCAATGAAACCTGCACACACACACACACACACACACACACACACACACACACATATATATATGTGTGTGTTTATAAGAAATGACTCGAAACCTGCAATGAAACCTGCACACACACACACACACACACACACACACACACACACACATATATATGTGTGTGTGTTTATAAGAAATGACTCGAAACCTGCAATGAAACCTGCACACACACACACACACACACACACACATATATATATGTGTGTGTGTTTATAAATGACTCGAAACCTGCAATGAAACCTGCACACACACACACACACACACACACACACACACACATATATATATGTGTGTGTGTTTTATAGAAAATGACTCGAAACCTGCAATAGAAACATACACACACACACACACACACACACACATATATATGTGTGTGTGTTTATAAGAAATGACTCAAAACCTGCAATGAAACCTGCACACACACACACACACACACACACACACATATATATATGTGTGTGTGTTTATAGAAAATGACTCGAAACCTGCAATGAAACACACACACACACACACACACACACACACATATATATATGTGTGTGTGTTTACATAAATGACTCGAAACCTGCAATGAAACCTGCACACACACACACACACACACACACACACACACACATATATATATGTGTGTGTGTTTATAAGAAATGACTCGAAACCTGCAATGAAACCTGCACACACACACACACACACACACACACACATATATATATGTGTGTGTGTTTATAGAAAATGACTCGAAACCTGCAATGAAACCTGCACACACACACACACACACACACACACACATATATATATGTGTGTGTGTTCTCAAGAAATGACTCGAAACCTGCAATGAAACCTGCACACACACACACACACACACACACACACATATATATATGTGTGTGTGTTTATAAATGACTAGAAACTTGTAAATGCCTGATATACACACACACACACACACACACACACACACACATATATATATGTGTGTGTGTTTTTATAAAAATGACACAAAACCTGCAATGAAGCCTGCACACACACACACACACACACACACACATATATATATGTGTGTGTGTTCCTAAGAAATGACCCGAAACCTGCAATGAAACCTGCACACACACACACACACACACACACACATATATATATCTGTGTGTGTGTTTATAAGAAATGACTCGAAACCTGCAATGAAACCTGCACACACACACACACACACACACACACACACATGTATGTGTGTGTATGCAAACATAAATGACTCGAAACCTGCAATGAAACCTGCACACACACACACACACACACACACATATATATGTGTGTGTGTTCTATAAGAAATGACTCGAAACCTGCAATGAAACCTGCACACACACACACACACACACACACACATATATATATGTGTGTGTGTTTATAGAAATGACTCGAAACCTGCAATGAAACCTGCACACACACACACACACACACACACACACACACACACATATATATATGTGTGTGTGTTTATAAGAAATGACTCGAAACCTGCAATGAAACCTGCACACACACACACACACACACACACACATATATATATGTGTGTGTGTTTTTATAAATGACTCGAAACCTGCAATGAAACCTGCACACACACACACACACACACACACACACACACATATATATATGTGTGTGTGTTTATAAGAAATGACTCGAAACCTGCAATAGAGCCCTGCACACACACACACACACACACACACACATATATATGTGTGTGTGTTTTATAGAAAATGACTCGAAACCTGCAATGAAACCTGCACACACACACACACACACACACACACACACATATATATATGTGTGTGTGTTTCTATAAAGAAAATGACTCGAAACCTGCAATGAAACCTGCACACACACACACACACACACACACACATATATATATGTGTGTGTGTTTATAAGAAATGACTCGAAACCTGCAATGGAAACCTGCACACACACACACACACACACACACACACACACATATATATATGTGTGTGTGTTTATAAAAATGACTCGAAACCTGCAATGAAACCTGCACACACACACACACACACACACACACACATATATATGTGTGTGTGTTTTTATAAGAAATGACTCGAAACCTGCAATGAAACCTGCACACACACACACACACACACACACACACATATATATATGTGTGTGTGTTTTTACAAAGTGACTGAAACACTGCAATGAAACCTGCACACACACACACACACACACACACACACATATATATGTGTGTGTGTTTATAAGAAATGACTCGAAACCTGCAATGAAACCTGCACACACACACACACACACACACACACACACACACATATATATGTGTGTGTGTTTATAGAAATGACTCGAAACCTGCAATGAAACCTGCACACACACACACACACACACACACACACATATATATATGTGTGTGTGTTTTTATAAGAAATGACTCGAAACCATAAATGAAACCTGCACACACACACACACACACACACACATATATATATGTGTGTGTGTTTATAAGAAATGACTCGAAACCACAATGAAACCTGCACACACACACACACACACACACACACATATATATGTGTGTGTGTTTATAGAAAATGACTCGAAACCTGCAATGAAACCTGCACACACACACACACACACACACACACATATATATATGTGTGTGTGTTTATAAATGACTGAAACCTGCAATGAAACCTGCACACACACACACACACACACACACACATATATATATGTGTGTGTGTTTATAAGTATTTCCCAAAACCTGCAATAGAAACCTGCACACACACACACACACACACACACACACACACACAT
>JBBBDQ010000864.1:3740000-3835000 GCA_037127315.1 Ascarosepion bandense
AAAAAGAGACAGAGGAAGGCAGCGGATAACATATTTGCAGGGCCTGATCACGTGGATGATGGGACGGGGGTTGCCAGGAGTAACAGGAGCAAACATACTAAGAGCCACAAGGGATAGAGAGACGTGGAGAGCCATGATCGCCTACGTCTTGAAGAGACAGGGCGCATAGAAGAAGAATATATGTATATATATATATATATATATATATATATATATATATTATGCTCTCATTATAATTGAGCTCTCTGGAGAAGAAAATTTTGAAAACAGTTTTCACTTCTGCTATATGCGTGACTCTTCAGAAATGAATTGAATTCTCTCAGTGACTGGCGTGTGCATACACTGCTTATATACAACACGTTAAAATTTCCCTTCTCTGATTCCATGCGTCGATGACTTAGGGAGTAGCAACTCCGACTGACACCAAATCGGTCGAGTGCCAGATCCCGCCAGAAGCAAGTGGATGCGTCTAGCCACACTGATGAGCTGATACAGCGAAACGGGCTTCTATGTGGATGGCTAATATATATATATATATATATATATATATATATATACCACTCTAAATAATATTTCGTGGATATCCTTGTTTTAGTAGAGTTCATTTTATCTGCACATTAAAGAAAAGCAAAATTTGCGCTCCGGCACGATTCGAAGCTGCATCCCCATTTGTAGAAGAAAATTGGATTAAAGTGCCCAGTATCAGGGATATAAAAGTGGATATTAGAGGTCAAAACCTATCGGCGACAGTCTGTTTCATGCTTATAAACAAGCGTCCAGCTACATGAGTTGTGTTTTTGCTCTAATATTTTATATAAGAGTCATTGATGCATTGTGGGTAGTCTGTTGTATTGTTCTAAGGGTTATTTTGGTGGTTAGTTACGGTTATGTTTCGAATTACTCTAGGGTATGTTGAGTGGAAATAATAGTGGGTTTGGATGTAGGTTTTGCTTATTTATAATGTTTTGGTCACTTTTTAACCTTCTTCTTCTATGTGCCCTGTCCTTTCAGGATGTAGGCGATCATGGCTTTCCACATCTCCACATCTCTGGTGGCTCTTAGCACGCTTTCTCCTGTTACACCATGCAACTCTCGTTCCGTCATCCACCTGATCAGGACCTTCAAATATGCTATCCGCTACTTTCCCCTGTCTCTTTTTCCCTTTATATCGCCTATTATGGCTTATATTATTGTTATTTAGTTATTCTTTGTTAACGTTTTGTTATTTTTGTTTGGATTAATTTATTTTTACATTTTTTGTTTATCTAATTTTGTCATTTATTTTTGTTTATTATTGTTAGCACTGAAGGCAAAACAGACACTATTTTATGATATTTGGTTTGGGGGAGGGAAAGTATTCCTAGAGAACTGTAACATATTCTGGGTCGCATCATAACAACAACACGATTTTCCCAACGATAATACAAAAACAAAACAAAATATAATTCTTCTTGTCCCTACCTTCGTGAGTTCGCACGATCGTTACGTCGTGCCAATGCCTTATAGATGAACTTTTGATCGCGTGGAAAATGGAGAAAAGACTACTTGGTTTCTGTAAGAAAAAAAAGTGATTTTCCACGCGTAGCTTAGATGTAACACAAAGACAAATGTATGAGCCACGCAGTGAGGATCGATCTTACTAATTAGTCATAATTGATTTAGCTAGTATTGGTGGTCATTGCACCACGTCTAAATGCCCGTAATTTGTTTTTTAAAGATAGAAGTGTTTAACGTCTTCTGCTAAAACCTAATAAATAATGGACTATTCCGTTTTGTTAAATATAACATATATTACAGGCATTACTTGGGTTTTGGTGATTTTCTAAGAGCCGCTTAGATGTGGCACAAAGCCGAAAGTATGGAACACTCACTGAGGATAGAACTCACTACTCAGTTGTGACTGGTTCTAGGGAGACAACCTTGCTAAGCATTACACCACGCCGAGGTACCCAACTACTTGGGTTCTGTGAGAAAATGAATAAAAAAAAAGAAAGAAAGAAGGGAGGGTGGGTGTGTGGTAGGGAATATAGGAATGTTTAACATCCGTTTCAACGAAATGGAAAAATCGTTATCAAGTTTAAATCTTTTCATTTTTATCCACGTCTTAAAATAACGATCAGAATTCATATTTATGATTATTATTGCAATATTTTGTTGAGCTCTTAAGCTCAAAGTTTTAACGACGCGATAGGGAAATTTCTCTGGCTATTTTATTGTCTTAGAAATCGCCATGAGCTTACTCAATCATTAACTTAAGCATCAAAATTCATCTGAATATTAAAATAGGAAAACGGTGAAATTTTATATTTCTAGCCATACTTTATTTGTACATGTATTTGTTTATAAGAAAAAAATTGTGAAGCGGCTGCACAAATCTATGAGAAATTAGTTTAATATTTAATATATTCACCAGCATTAACGAGATCGGTTCAGTTGAGTAAAAAAAGACTTTCACGATAAGAAATTCTCTGTAAACCTTGAGATTTTATATTTACGCGCAGAAATGACGTCAAGCGTTTATCTCTAGTCGTATGTGTATACACAGGCACCTAGACCTCTAAGTATGAAAAGATTGCAGAACTGTTATGTAACATCAGTCTATATGAAGAAGATACTTAGGAGTTCAAATATGTAAGAGAGGCTTGAGTGTCGAAATATGAAGAAGATATTTCAGAATCGAAATATGAAGCATAGGCTTGAGAATCGAAAGATGAAAGAGAAGGCTTGAGTGTCAAAATATGAAGGAGATGCTTAAGATTCGAAATATGAAGAGATTTGAGAGTCAACATATGAAGAAGAAACGTTAGGTCACAGAAAATGTACCATCGACTTGTAGTGCTGTTTTGGTATTGTCTGGTGTTTGTCTGAATAGTAATTATTTTTATATGTGCATCTTTCTAGGGTTAAAAAACGGTATCAAGTGACTCCGAAGCGATTCCAACATTACAAAAAATATCACAAATAAATTACTTTAGCATGCATTTCATAGAAATGATCGTATATATTAAAGATCTTATTTAAACTTATTTATAAATGGAACTTTGTCTGTGTGTGTGTCCGTTAACTATAGATTCCGAAACGGCTGAACCAATTTTCTTGAAAATTTACACAGTTGTACTATAAGCGTCTGCGAGTGTTCTTAGCTAGGTTTTGTGTCGAGGTACTCCCAATAAATATCTAAAATCGATAATCGAAAAAATCGGGTTATAGAAGGAGTTGTCCGATTTTAATCAAATTTGATACACTCATAGAAAAAGACATAAGAAACGATATTCAGAAGTTTCAAGGTTGCAGTTTTTACAATAGTGCAGAAAATCGATAATATATATATATAAAAGGCAAGATGTTTGTGTGTGTGTGTGTGTGTGTGTCTGTCTGTTTATCTGCCTGTATGTCTGTATTTTTTCAGTCCTTTTATTTTAGTTTTTGCTTAGCGTTTGGCTCCAAGTAGGTATAATTGTAGTTCTTAGTCTCAGCCATGATACCATTTACTCAGAGGACTTATTTAGCCTTCAAAATTCAGTTTACGACGAAAAAACTTATTTGATATCGATACCAGGAAATCAAAATTTGACTTACATCCATTCATTTTTCTTTCAGTCTACGGTTTAACTGGAAACAACTATTGCTTTTTAGTCTTTCGTGCCAACATTCAAAGAGTCTGAGCTCCAGAACCATGGATTAGTTTTAAAGCTTTAATTACATCTGAGCAACGCCGGGCTATACTGCTAGTAAAGAAATAAAGAAATCCTTATTTTCTATATATGGCAACATGTTTTATTTCAGACTGTCCATGTTGTCTCTGTTCTGTGGAGGTCGAAAAACAAAAGTGAGAGAAAATTTTAACCTTTGTTTTTTTTTGGCGGTTAAATGCTTTTTCTAGTGCATCATGGGAGTATTATAATTTTTATTTAACATTTTTAAAAATAATCTAACTTTATCTTTCTTTATAGTTAATTATTATTCTTATCTGTATTTTTATTGCCTAACTTTTAATTTTTCTCTCAATGTAATATTATTTATTAGTTTTGGTTCCAGACTACTACATAATCTAGTAAATTTAGTCATTCGTTTATTGTTTTCTCTAAAGACTAAACATGGGAGTAACGAGTAAGTTTTAAGAAAATGAAAAAATAATTGGCGTTCATATTTAAAATCAGAAAAATACTGTTGAAATTTCTTGGATATATAATGAAGAAAGAAGGCCTAGATTATTATAAACTCACAGAACATGGCGATGACAAGAGACAGAGAAGAAAGCATTATGTGACACTAATTGGTTTGTGTAAATGATTAGCAGAATAGGATCTGGAAGAGGTGATGAAAAGAGGGCTTTTCTAATCGCTACACACGAGAGTAGGTTGTAGAAGACCATGATGGCTCACATCCGGAAGAAAAATAGTACATATGGAAGTAAAGAAGAAGATATAAGCATTAATAGGTTTTCACAGTTTTCTTTTTTTTATTATCAGAGAAATTCCAGGATTTTAGAGAAAGATTGTGTTGTGTTTTCCATTTGCTTTCTCTATGATTTTTAATTCACTTTTGGGATATAGAAGGAGGAGGTTAAAAAAGTGACCAAAAGCACTATAAATAAGCAAAACCTGCATCCTAACCCACAATTATTTCCACTCAACATACTCTAGAATAATTCGAAACATAACCGTAACTGACCACCAAAATAACCCTTAGAACAATACAACAGAGTAACCACAAAGCATCAATGACTTTTATATAAAATATTCGAGCAAAAACACAACTCATGTAGCTGGCGATTGTTTATATGCATGAAACAGACTGTCGCCGATGGGTTTTGACCCCTAATGTCGACTATTATATTTTTGATAGTTTATTATTGTTGTATACTAACCAGTATACAGTAATGGTATGTTCCTTTACTCTTAAATACATGGACACTATTAGGAAAGAGTAGAGTAATCACGCGTGGTCTAGATTTTATCTATTGTCAACTATCTGCTTCCGAGCGGAGAGGAGCACAGACGACGCTCCGCCGAAGGGTAGAGTCTCGTCTGGAGTGAGTAGACAAGAGCTCGACTTAGTCTTAAGCTGGATCTACGTGATAGTTTTGGCTAAGCTTAAGGGCTCAGAATACCGACATTAATTGACCTTGTGTCGCAACCACCTTGGTGTGAGTCATGGTAAATACCGAGTGATCAAACGTGATCCAGACTCTTTCTTTGTCAACCCAGTGCTTCCAATCGGAGAAGGACTCAGACAAGGCTCCCCCGAATGGTAGAGTCTCGTCTGGTGTGAATACGTGAGAGCCAGACCCAGCCTTAAGGTGTACGGTATATGTTTGGTTCAGCTTAAGGTCTCAGAATCCCCACTTTAATTGACCTTGTGTCTCATCTACCTTGGTGAAAAGGTGGTAAATACAGAGTGATCATACTGATCAAAACTCTGTCTTGGTCGTCTCTTTGTTTCCGGGCGAAAAGGAACCCAGACAAGGCTCCGCCAAAGGTTGGAGTCTCATTCGGGATATAATATTGGCTGAGTTTAAGGGCTCCGAATCCCTACTTTAATTGACCTTGTGTCGCATCCGCTTCGGGTATCCAGCCTAGTGGGGAGGTGGTAAATACCGACTGATTGTATTGACTAGCAGTCTCCTATCAGTATATCTACTTCACGCAGCGTGCGATTCTTGTATGTGTTGATATACTATTATTGCCAACTTCCATTTTAGTAATTACTCACGCAGTATCCATTTAAGGTTACACCAATTATTATTATTGTTATTATTATTATTATTTTACTTTCTGTTTATTTGCTTTTGTTTTTTTCTTCTGTTCACTTTTTTATCCTATTTTTTATTGTTAGTCCTGAATAACGTTTTTTTCTTTAGAGGTTTTGGCTTCTCCCCGACTTTTTCTTCGGGTGTTCTTTTTTATCTAACTTTTCTAAGCGGTACATAAAAGATGACGTTGTGGAGAGTCATTGTCACTTACAGCATGAAGAGAAATAACAATTATAGAAGAAAACATACAGACAGCTAACAAACAATTCTGTGATAAAGGACCGGATGTTTGCTGTAGTCCATTTTAAATTTTCGAGAGAAAACCTGTGCTTGTTAGTTTATCCAATATTAAAACAGAAGCCATACCATTTGTAGCATCGTGTTATTTTATTTTCAATTTCTGGCTTATAATCCTTTCTTTTCGGGTCCTAATCAGAGATCTAAGTTCAGAAATGGTATCACGACATTTTCTACTGAGAATTTTTTGAAGATCCACCCACTAAGACTCCATTTAAATCACACACATTTTACATAGCTAAAGGCTTTCATAAGGTGTGAGCTGTTAGGAATCGACTCAATGAGTTTGATCAAAACTTTTTCAAATCAATTTGAGGACTCCAACTGCAACTTGAATTATTGATGTCCTTACGTGCCACATTTTTTTAAATCATATCACCCCGAGCAAGGCGGTAACGCCACTGATGTGCAGGGGGCTACATAAGAGTGAAAAGATTGGAAAAGAGAAAGCCGGAAACCACATCCTACACAGGGAACAAGGGATGAGCCTCTTCACCTGTTCAATAGACGTGGGTGGACTGTGAACCGGGCGATAGTTTAGTCTATCTACTCCAATTGAGAGAAAAAAAAAAGAAAAAAAGAAAAGAGTAAAAAGTTTGGAAAAGAGAAAGCCGGAAACCACATCCTAAACAGGGAACAAGGGATGAGCCTCTTCACCTGTTCAATAGACGTGGGTGGAGTGTGGACCGAGCGATAGTTTAGTCTATAAAATGAATTTTTATAATTTAGTTGGCAAAGATTTATAAACATAAAAGCTAGATTTTTTTTCGGTATCAAAAAGAAAACGCCGAAAGGAAATTATATCACCAAAATAGAAGCTGCTTCATTGGTTGAACCAAAGGAAAAGAACAGAGAGAAAGGTGGCCCTGTCCAAGAACGTGGGCGAAAGTGATTTCATTGGCCAGAGATTGGACTTGCATGTCCCCCCCCCCCAGTGAATTTGGGACAAGCATAAAAATAGAGCTCTGGAGAGGCCAGAGAGTAGTTGCGCCGAACTGAGGCAGAAAAGACAAAATTACCGCCGCCGCTGTCCAGCACACACAAAGACCAACCTTCGGCAGTTTCCGTAAGGGCATTTTTGAATCGTCACAAACTTGAAAACACCAATTGGATTGAACTGACATTACCAACCAAAAACTCGAATTAATGTTAAGAAGACAAACGCTTCTCTTGGACGAAACTTCCGCTCCATTGTCGGCTAAGTAGAGATAGGGGATTGGCGATTGTTTATATTTTATTTGTTTTTGTTTGTTTCTTTTTATTTGTATATAAAGACTTTTTTCCGCAACGTATTCAGGCGTTATTCAATTTATTTTTGGTGCCGATTTCATTGATTCAAATGTACACGCGCTTCCAGTCTGGTTCACCTTGGCGGTGAGAGAGCTAGCAAGATTTCAGCGTGACTTCCTAGAGATCAAAATTCACAGTGTGGGAAGGGAAGAACACCGTTGTAATAGTCGACTTGAAGACCGGCTGCTGAATCGAAGCCATCAACGACCAGGCGGCCGAGTGTCGGTTCACACAGTTACTCCAATACATGGCTATGGCTACAGTGCACAGGGGTGTGTGCTGCAATTCAGAAAAATATATACTGTAAGGAAAATTGTGATTATTCAGAATGACAAGTATTTGCATGACAAATGTCTTTATAACATTGTTGGCTGATCTCTTCTCTACATATTATTCAATCTACCCCCTCCAGCTTCAACCACAGCCTCCATACGAGACCAAAACCTCCTACAGGGGTTGGTCAGCTGTTCCCTGGACAAGTTGGCCATGGCCTCGGTGATGGCAGTCCTCAGGGAGTCGACAGTATTGTGTGCAGGTTTGTTGGATTATCTCTCAAGTACGCTCCGTAGGTAATAGTTGCAAGTATTCAGGTCTGAACTACTAGGGGTCCAGAACTCCTTTGATCAGAACAAGTTCGGATTCTGGTTACCCCAAGCCTGGACCAAATTGGACGCACGAGCATGAGCTCCGACCAGTTGGAAGAGCGATGGATTCTCTCCAGATGCCTAAACAATCCATGGTTTTACAATATTCTTAATTCTTAATGAAATCCAGGTAGACCTCCTTCGCCACGGTCTGAATTTTGCCAAAAAAAAAGCGGGGAGGTTCCGGGAAGTCCTTGTTTCTCTTGCAAACCTCAGAAAAGTCATGTGTTTTTCTCTGAGGAGTCAGAGACTCAACACCAGCGCCACAAGACTCTATCAAAATCTTGGCAGTTTTTGCAAATGAAAAAACTCAACAACGTTTTTGGGCATGCGCCACAATGTAGGGCCCCAATAATTGTAGTACGGCGCTCGAGTTCACTGGACATTTTGCTTAATTTGTTCTTAATTCCACAGATTGTTGTCACACAAATCCGAAACAAGAAAAAAACATGATATATTTAATATGGTTGCCATTTTATGCCAAGTTAAAGTTAGTCTGGATTGTAGCTCACACCACTGCATAATTCATATGGCTATTACAGATAACATAATAAAAGCTGTATGATCAGTTTTAAATTTCATAATCATATATGGAAATATTGAAATTATGTTAATTTTCTAGCTTCATTTTCATTTAGGTTTCAAATTCGGTGAAGCTACTCGGAGATTTCGAAAAGTGCAAAGGGCTTAAAGATATATCTTGTGTTCTTGTCTCCAATAAATGTGAATTATATCCATATAGTTATGTATATATATAGAGAGAGACAGAGTGAGAGAGAAAGAGAGAGTTACATATAATTATATGTATATAAAGTTATATCTATATATATATATATTATATCTTTATAGAGTAATATATATAAATATTTTATCCATATAAACTTATATATATATATATATATATATATATATATATATAGTCGGAAGTAAGATACGGGACAAGAAGGTAAGTTCAAAATAGTGTATTAGTATAACAAGAAATAAGATAATCTGCTCGGTAGAAGTCACTCAGGTATATAGCAAGAGAGAGAGAGAGAGAGAGAGAGAGAGAGAAAGAGAGAGAGAGAGAGAGTGAGTGTGTTTGTGTGTGTGTGTGTGTGTGTGTGTTCATTCCTCGTAGGAGTGTACCATGACGATATATATATACCTATATATATATAAAAGGCAATCTGTGAGTCTGTGTGTGACTGTTCCCTATACACGCCTACATTTTTTAAGCTACGCCATTCAAACTTTCTAGGGACACATATCTACTGGGAAGCCAGGTCGACACATACTTCTTTGAGTTTAAGTTCAGCAATTTTCCCTTTCGCACTTTTTGGCCAATGGACACGACTGTTTACATTTGCTTCGTAAAACATCTAAGATTTAATATGGTTGCTGAATTACGTCATAGAAATCAAATCACATGTATTAAAAAAAATGAGCCTTTATATTTAATTTTTATTCTGACGTTTTACGTCACAGAAATCAAATCACACGTGTCAAACGCGACTAAAATATTTTTTATTTTAAAAAAATCTTTTATATTTAATTTTTATTCCGACGTTTTAAAAATTCATTTTGTCAACAAAAAAGTGTGAATATTTTTCCCCGTAATTTTGAAAGAAAAGAAATATTTTTAAAAAAGTGTTTTTGCAAACAAAAACAAAATATGTAAAATAAAAGTAGCATCTTCTCCTACGACTAAAATGTTCTGAGTTGCACGGGCAACGCCGGGCTATGATGCTAGTATATATATATATATATATATATATATATATATATATATATATATATGAAATTATTTGTGTGAACATTATTTTTGATCGATACTCGTATTTAAGTAGATATTCTGTTTATAATCAAACAGTATTATATAATTATCTCTACCGAACCTGCGACCCCTATCCACATAGGTGAAGTCACCAATTGGTCTGGTGCGTTTTAGACCTCTCGACCACGAATGACCAACAGTCTAATATAAAACAATATATATAAGCTGCGTCTAGAGATTATATGCAAAAGTGGTATTGTCAAAGATTTTATGTAAAATTCATAGATATGTGTTATCCAATAAAATAATTTGTACTATTATGTATAGCGAGTAGTCATGAAAGCAATTAAGTCCCAATTTTCAATTTCAGATTGATATTTCTTATTTTTTCAGTAGTTATAGCAATTTACAGTGTCAAAAAATTATTTGAAAGAATAGAATTTAGTATTATGGCACGTAAAAAAGAACTAACAATGAATAAAAAGAACTACATAATCAAAGAGATTAGCAAAGGAAAGTCTTCGCCCCAACTTTCTAAGGATTTGAAAAGGGATCATCGAGCAATCAAGAAAGTATGTCAAATAGGAAATCAACCACGGAAAAACTGTCTCAGGCTGAATTCAGGAATTCAAAAAAGCGAGATCTATCACATATCCGAAGAGAATTAATAAGAAACACAAATGCGTCAAGTGCGTTCATATTTGAGACCGATGGAGCTGCTATGGTGTCAAGGGAAACAAGGTGTACAGCATTAAGGAAGTTTGCTGATGTAAAAAAAAATCAAATAAAGAAACACATTTTAACAAAAAACATAAGGAAAGAAAATTGTAGTCGGCAAAAAGTACATGAAAACTGATTTCAATAAAGTGCTTTTTACAGACAAATCAAAGATCACTCTCGATGGGCCCGATGGATGGGCTCGAGGATCGGATTGCAAGCAACATGACCCAAGAAAACTTTTAAACGCCAACAAGGCGGAGGTGGGATTATGATATGGGCTTGGATTATTGGTAATGAGCTCGTGGGTCCATTTAAAGTGAAAGATGGAATTCCAAAAGATGAATTCCAAAAGAGCAATATATCTTTGAATGATTTGATAATGTTAGGGCGCCGCTCCTATTTGACTACAAATGGACTGTTCCGATTGCTATATATAGCAATGGGGGATTCTCTACAGGAGAGTCGGCACAGAGTCACTAGACTGACGACTCTACGACACTGTCAGCTCTCTGCCTTCCGGTAGAGGGCGCTCTCTGCTTCCGAGCAGAGAGCAATAACCCAGTCGTGCTTCTGCCGAAGGGTAGAACCACGACTAGGGAAAAATAGACAGATATTTTTTGGCCCGGCTATATGGCCGGGAATACCCACTATAAAATGACCATGTGTCACATCCAGCCTTGCGTGGGAAGGCTAGTAAATACAGTCGGCACAGAGTCACTAGACTGACGACTCTACGACACTGTCAGATCTCTGCCTTCGCGTAGAGGGCGCTCTCTGCTTCCGAGCAGAGAGCAATAACCCAGTCGTGCTTCTGCCGAAGGGTAGAACCACGACTAGGGAAAAATAGACAGATATTTTTTGGCTCGGCTATATGGCCGGGAATACCCACTATAAAATGACCATGTGTCACATCCAGCCTACGTGGGAAGGCTAGTAAATACAGTCGCACCGAGTCACTAGACTGACGACTCTACCACACTGTCAGCTCTCTGCCTTCGCCGAAGGGTAGAACCACGACTGGGGAAAAATAGACAGATATTTTTTGGCCCGGCTATATGGGCGGAGATACCCACTATAAAATGATCATGTGTCACATCCAGCCTACGTGGGAAGGTTAGTAAATACAGTCGCACAGAGTCACTAGACTGACGACTCTACGACACAGTCAGCTCTCTGCTTCCGAGCAGAGAGCAATAACCCAGTACGACACTGTCAGCTCTCTGCTTCCGAGCAGAGAGCAATAACCCAGTCGTGGTTCCGCCGAAGGGTAGAACCACGACTTGGGAAAAATAGACAGATATTTTTTGGCCCGGCTATATGGCCGGGAATACCCACTATAAAATGACCATGTGTCACATCCAGCCTTGCGTGAGAAGGCTAGTAAATACAGTCGCACAGAGTCACTAGACTGCCGACTCTACGACGCTGTCAGCTCTCTGCTTCCGAGCAGAGAGCAATAACCCAGTCGTGGTTCCGCCGAAGGGTAGAACCACGACTAGGGAAAAATAGACAGATATTTTTTGGCCCAGCTATATGGGCGGAGATACCCACTATAAAATGACCATGTGTCACATCCAGCCTACGTGGGAAGGTTAGTAAATACAGTCGCACTGAGTCACTAGACTGACGACTCTACGACACTGTCAGCTCTCTGCTACCGAGCAGAGAGCAATAACCCAATCGTGGTTCCGCCGAAGGGTAGAACCACGACTGGGGAAAAATAGACAGACATTTTTTGGCCCGGCTATATGGTCGGGAATACCCACAATAAAATGACCATGTGTCACATCCAGCCTTGCGTGGGAAGGCTAGTAAATACAGTCGCACTGAGTCACTAGACTGACGACTCTACGACCCTGTCAGCTCTCTGCCTTCTGGTAGACGGCGCTCTCTGCTTCCGAGCAGAGAGCAATAACACAGTCGTGGTTCCGCCGAAGGGTAGAACCACGACTGGGCAAAAATAGACAGACATTTTTTGGCCCGGCTAAATGGCCGGGAATGCCCACTATAAAATGACCATGTGTCACATCCAGTCTTGCGTGGGAAGGCTAGTAAATACAGTTGCACCGAGTCACTAGACTGACGACTCTGCGACACTGTCAGCTCTCTGCCTTCGCGTAGAGGGTGCTCTCTGCTTCCGAGCAGAGAGCAATAACCCAGTCGTGGTTCCGCCGAAGGGTAGAACCACGACTGGGGAAAAATAGACAGATATTTTTTGGCCCGGCTATATGGCCGGGAATACCCACTATAAAATGACCATGTGCCACATCCAGCCTACGTGGGAAGGCTAGTAAATACAGACGCACAGAGTCACTAGACTGCCGACTCTACGACACTGTCAGCTCTCTGTTTCCGAGCAAAGAGCAATAACCCAGTCGTGGTTCCGCCGAAGGGTAGAACCACGACTGGGCAAAAATAGACAGACATTTTTTGGCCCGGCTATATGGCCGGGAATACCCACTATAAAATGACCATGTGTCACATCCAGCCTTGCGTGAGAAGGCTAGTAAATACAGTCGTACAGAGTCACTAGACTGACGACTCTACGACACTGTCAGCTCTCTGCCTTCGGTAGAGGGCGCTCTCTGCTTCCGAGCAGAGAGCAATAACCCAGTCGTGGTTACGCCGAAGGGTAGAACCACGACTGGGCAAAAATAGACAGACATTTTTTGGCCGGGCCATATAGCCCGGAAATCCCAGATATAAACTGACCATGTGTCATATGTTGCCGTTACTGGGAGGGACGACTAAATAATGAGTCGTAGAGAGTCACTTGAGAGTCTCTAATGAGTTACTGAAGAGTCAGTGCGAGTCAGTGAAGAGTTAGTCACACTTCCGGTAACGTACCGGAAGTAATCACGTATACACACGTCTTATGACGGATTGGACTCTTGTATATTTTCTATTGTAAATATTACTAATCACTTCTGTACATACTAACCGTCTTTCCGAGGAATACAACTTATATTCTGATTCTGTTGTTGAGTTATTCATTTATACTTGACGACATAACAGATAACCAGTCTTTAGCCAGGCGTAGATCCATGATCTTTATGCAAGACAACGCACCAAGTCATGCATCAAAGTTTACTAAATCCTGGTTGAAAGAAAAGAGCTTTGTTAAAGATTTTCTTATGGACTGACCTTCAAATAGCTGTATCCCATTGAATCAAGAGAGAGAGAGTGTGTGACTTTTAGACTTGAATCCCATTGAGATATTTATTCTAATGGAAGGCAATTCAACAGCAAGTGTGACCTCTGTGAGGCAGTTAAAGTTGCTGCAAACAACTTACCAGCAGCTAAAATTGTAAATCCAACATCAGATGTTGAAAATAGGATGCTTATATTTATTGAAAAGAAAGGAGCATTTGTGCAATAAATTTTAGCAGGTTCTTATTATTTTTTGTTAATATAACTTTTATTTTTACATGGTATAATAAGGTAAAAGTATCAAAATAAATAGTTGCAAATAAACTACTGACAGTCAAATTAGTCTGTTTTGTTAACTTAGTAGATTTTTTCGAACCAAAAACAATAGTATAATAAGTTAATAATATTGAGTAGAATCTAAACAACATCATAATAGAACTTTTAACATTAAAAACGTAATTCTTTATACCAATTCATAATTTGCATAAAATCGGCCGGTTCACACTCCTCCCACATCTATTGAACAGGTCAAGAGGCTTATCCCTTGTTCCCTGTTTAGGATGTGATTTCCGGTTTTCTTTTTTCTTTATTCTTATGTAGCCCCCTTCACATCACTAGCCTTGCTCGAGGTGATATGATTAAAAAATAAATCTCTTGATGAAGTTTATATATATATATATATATATATATATATATATATATATATATATACTTCAGAACATGTACAAATTTATACATTTTGTTTCGACATTGAAAGAACAATATCTCATCAGGTAGTTAATAATGATGATAATAAACGTTTTATTGGAAAAAAGAAAAAAAGAAAAAATTACCTTCCGGCCAAAGTTTGAAATTTCTGTTTCTTAGCTGTTTTTATTGTCTCTCCCCTTTCTTCCCTCTGTATCCGTTGTCACTTTTTCCTCTTTATTCTCCTATTCGCTTTCTGATTTTTTTAAAGATTTGAGCCCAGATACAACGTAACCGATATCTATATCTGTCTAAAATCCACTTCCTATCTAAATTTAAAATTTCTCTCTCTTAACCGTTTCCATAGGCTCTTTCCACTCAGTGCTTTCTTCCTTTTCTTCTCTTGTTTTCCTCTTTGGTTTTTGTTTCTTCTGTGTCTTTTCCTTTTCTCTTTCCTTTTTTTTTGATTCTCATTTTGTTTTTTTTCATATTCTCTGCCCTCTTTTATTTTTTTAATATCTTCTTACCTTATACAAAAAGATTTTCAACAATAAAAGGAAATGACTATTTTTTAAAATTTTCAATAAAACGTTTTTACCATCATTACTAACTACCTGATGAGAAATTGTTCTTTCAATATCGAAAAAATGTAAATTTTGTAGTAGTTTGTAGTTTTTACATAATCTAAAGTATAATAATAAATATTCATTGCTATATTTATATATTGAGCACTGTTTTAAGTTAATGTTTTGAATGTTGCAACAATTTTCTTCGTTCCTTTTATATATATATATATATAGTTTGTCTGAAAAATATTTTAATAGCCTAGAATTTTAAGTCAATTCTATAAGTTAATGTTTTGTATGTTGGAACAATTTTCTTCGTTCCTCATATATATATATATATATATATATATATATATATATATATATATATACAGTTTGGCTGAGCCTGGAATTTTAAGTCAATTCTATAAAAAAAACTACGATAGATCAATACGGCACTTAATACGAGACAATTTTTTCAAAGGTGTAGAAAAGTCTTGGGAGAGCGGAGATGTGGTTCTACAGTAGAATGCTGAGAAATCCGGGTACAGAACATGTAAGAAACGAGGAGGTTTTAAGGAAAATGGAAACAAAAATATCTTCTGGCAAGTCCGCTCTACAATGCAGGACTGGTGGAACTTAAGGAACGTATTCTATTCGAACACCATCCATTAAAATATCAATAGAGTCGTGAGAGGTTAGTAATGTTTCATCTATGGGAAAAGAGGTTATACTGTAGAAAAAAAAATTATTTTCTCCCAAGGTCTCGCAAAAGATTTGTCGAAGGTAAATGTAAGCTGATGTAGCATCAATAAATCAATACACCGTTTATTTTATAATTTGATCTGACATTTTTTAAATCGTATCACCCCGATTACGGTAACGCCACTGATGTGCAGTGGGTTAGATAAGAGTAAAAAAGATTAGGTAGAAGAGAGTAAAGAGAAAGACGAACCAGTTAGAAAGGAGCAAGAGAAGGATGAAAGTGCAGGTGTAATGACAGTTGCAAAGGTGGAGAGAAAGGAAAAGATATACAGGGTGGTGAAGAAAGAACTAGAGTCAAGTGGTTAAGAGATGAGTATTGACATTGCATTTAAATTGTTGGAGTTTGTAGCCGTCAGGAAAGCAAGAATATGGAAGCGAGTTCCACAGGCAGGAAGTTGGAGAAAAGAGGCAGCAAGAGTAGAATTGTCGTCTGCATTTGGTTGATCTAACTGTTGACCCAGTTGCCAATCTGGTTGCACGAGTAAACACCTGTTGCAGAGGCACCATTGACTTAAGTTCGTTGGAGCAGAAGCCATGAAAGTATTTATAGAACAGACAAAGGGAAGCCACATCTCGTCGGAGGGGAAGTGGCTGGAGTCGAGCTGCCAAGTCGGTAACTATCACATTATTGATTCTCCTTTGGAGCCTGTCAAGAACACTAAGATGAAAAGCAGGGGCGACTGACCATATACGGCAGCAGCATTTTATGCACGGACGAGTGGTTGATTTGTATATATGCAGGATGGATTCAGGTAAGAAGAGATTCTGCTGGAGAAGTCTGTTATTTTATGAACGGGTTACAGCGAATCAGAAGTTTGTTGTGACACACAATCATTCTGAAGAGACACGAGAGATAAAAAAAAAGTTTCCGATAGAAATGATTCGTGGTAACCCATCTTACTTTTTTAAAGGATAATTTCCTTCGTCGTCGTCTTGCGGCCTTGGCGCAGATAGAACTCACTACACTCCTCCAGTGCATTTGGAACCTTGGCACAGTTTTCAGCGAAATTCATAATCTTGTCAAATAGCTGAATATCTGATGCTTCGCCAGGGCTACTAAGGTTGTTTTATTGTAACACCAACACTAGATGGGTTGCCTTCAGGCTTCATCCTGTTATTTAACCCATAACTGGAGGGAAGTGACGGATTAATACCTTTCCCAATGGTACCAGTGTTGAAGTGAATGCCGGGTACTCAACTGGAATTCGAACTCGGCTCACCGATTTCTCTTTCCAAGCCGATACCCACTGCACCACAACGCACACCCGTCACTGAACGCTTACAGCGCCTGGTATTCCCAAATGGTCACCTGTCTAAGTACTGACCAAGCTCAACGTTGCTTAACTTCGGTGTATTCAACGTGATATGCCGTAAGCATGTTTTCTTTATGTTAACATTTCGGTCTTTTGGCTAAGATCAAAGTGTAGTATCTGTTCTTATCAGCTAAATAGCTGATACGTCCCCGATGTGGGACTTCGATATATTAAACTGATTTTTGGAACACAGCGAATTGTCAGGGGCTTGCTCCGCATTTGCCACGGGTTGACCTGGTATTGCAGTGCTTCCAGGATTCAGCCCAGAATAGTAAAACCTCAATACCTCCTTTAATCAATGAATTTGAGGTTCTCACGTCATCTGCGGACAAAGCTGTGTGCTTTGCTCACAGATTCTCATCCAACTCCACATTTGACACATCTGGAGTACACCCACTCGACTTCCCTATTAGAACTGTACGACTTATATATTACCCCGACCGTAGTTTCCCGAGTAATCTCAAAAACTGACCCCCATAAGGCTTGCGGTGGTGATGGAATCCCTGTGATAGTACTTAAGAGGTGTGCTCCTGAACTCTCCCCTGTCCACTCTAAACTATATAACTACTGCCTTTCTGCTTCCTGTTTCCCTGCATGCTGGAAGTTCTCTTCAGCCGTTCCTGTATTTAAGAACTGTGGTGAACCCTCGGACCCATCCAACTATCGCCCTATCAGTCTACTACCAATATTCGGGAAAGTGTTCGAGGCCATAATTAATGCTGAAATATTTCAACATCTTACTGCCCACAAACTATTCTCTGACAGGCAATATGGCTTCCGCTTTGCCAGGTCCACGGCCGACATGATAACAACCGTTACGGAGTACATGCTCCAGACCCTTGATGAGTCAGGCGAGGCTCGTGCCGTTCCTCTGGACATCTCCAAGGCTTTTGACAGGGTTTGGCATTCTGGCCTTCTATGCAAGCTACGGGGTTACGGTATTACCGGATGCTTGCTTTACCTAATCCAATATTTTTTAAATAACAGCAAAATGGAGGTCGTTTTGAATGGGCGTGCCTCTTCATCCTACAGCACAAATGTTAGTGTCCCACAGGGCTCTATCCTGGGCCGACGCTCTTCCTTATTTTCATCAACGACCTCCCAGATGAGATCAAGGGCCAAGTAGGTATCTACGCAGATGACACCACAATTTACTCCCGCATCAGTAAAAAACCCGCTGTGGAGGACAAACATAATCTCGCTGCCGACCTGTGGTGAATTGGGACAAGAAGTGGCTTGCCAATTTCAATGCGTCTAAGACCAAGCTGCTGTCTGTCAAACATCACAGGCAACCTCTCCTGCCTCCCATAAGCATGGACCAAGCGATTCTCCCTGAGAGCAATACACTGCGCCTCCTCGGCCTTACCTTCTCTTCTGATCTCAAATGGAACCACTACATCGAGTTCATAGCTAAATCCACTGCTAAGAAGGTTGGGTCACTGTGTCGGGCCAGGATGTTTTTCCCCCTGAATCCATCCTGCATATATACAAGTCAACCATTCGTCCGTGCATGGAGTACTGCTGCCATATATGGTCAGGCGCCCCTGCCGTTCAACTCAGTGTTCTCGACAGGCTCCAAAGGAGAATCAGTAATGTAATAGGTACTGACTTGGCAGCTCAACTACAGCCACTTCCCCACCCTCGAAATGTGGCCTCCCTTTGTCTGTTCTATAAATAGTTTCATGGCTTCTGCTTTGACGAACTTAAATCACTGGTGCCTCCTCAACAGGTGTTTACTCGTACAACCCATTCACAGTTAGGTTAGCCAAATGCAGACGATAATTCTACTCCTGCAGCTTCTTCTTTCACATTTCCCGCCTGTGGAACTCCCATATTCTTGCTTTCCTAACGGCTACAACCGCCAGGAATTTAAATGCAATGTCAATACTCATCTATTAATCACTTGACTCTAGCTCTCTCCCACCCCATATATACTTTCCTTTCTCTCCACCTTTTAAACTGTCATCATACCTGCATTCACAGCTTTCTATTGCTTCTTTCTAACTGGTTCGTCTTCCTCTTCACTCTCTTCTAATTGATCTTTTTACACTTATGTAGCTCCCTGCACATCAGTGGCATTTCCGCCTTGCTCGGGGTGAAACGGTTAAAAAAAAAGTTACTAAACCAAAACTGAGATATCGAAAGGAATGGTACGTGGCATTAGAACAATCTACTACCTGTGGACGAAATAAAGGGTTCGATTCAAAATTGCAGATTCAAAGTGTCATCTGAAGAAGGCCGGAGCTTACAACGGCCGAAACTTCGGGAATGTGACAGTGAAGATGAGGAAAAAATCCGCACCATGCAAATAGTGTAAATATTTCAATAACTGGTTAATATCCTCACACTTGTTTCGAAACAAATTGTCCCACTTCTCCGTGCGATTGATCTGGATTATCAAACATTTATAAATGAATTAAGCGAACACAAATTTAGAAAATTATGACTTTCGTCTTTTAGCATGAAACGCAATAATTTTTTTTCTTAAGTTGAATCCAGAGCGTTCAAAATTAACTTAGTTATCAAAACAAACTTATTTTTTTGCTCTCACATGGAAAGTATCTTCATTTTAAACAGAGGCCACTAATTTTTCTCCACTAAATAAACTATCGGGGTTTTCAGTTAAATTTAATGTTAATAAAAATATGAGAAGTGTTGAAACGTGATGTGCTTGGACCACTTCACATATTTCTGTGTTCTTATATATATATATATATATATATATATATATATATATATATATATATATATAGGGCGTGTATATAATGATAATGTACACGCTAAAAAGTTTGCCTCCTTCTACCGAGCGCCCATAGCTCAGAGGTAGAATCGCCGACTGACGCCAATTCGGTCGGTTTTCAATCCTGGGTTAAAAGCAATCGGATGTCTAATCGTACTGATGTGCTGTGATACAGCGAACCGGATCTGTCTGCGGATGACTATATATAAATATTGGGAAAGTGAGTAAAATTGAATGCGTTTTAACCCGCCCCATATTTGTAATATTAATCAAAACAAAACTTCCTCTTTTATTTATATGCCGTGTTACTTTAGGATTTAAGGTTCATGTCTCTCCACATCTTCCTGTCCGTTGCAGTTCTTAATATATTTAGTTTTGTCGTTTCTCCCAAACCCTGCAGTGTCATCGATTTGCTTAAGCCCATCAAGCATATCACTCACCGTTTCTTTTGTCTCGCTTTCCCTCTATCCGCCCTGTGAGTATCAGAGTTTTCAAACACTCTTTCTTCATTATGTGTCCAAGAAACTTCACCTTTCTTCTTTATTTCAATGATAATTTCCTTTTTTGTTTCCATTTTCTCTAAAACCACATCGTTATTCACACGTTTCATGGTATTCTCAGTATCATTCTGTAGAACCACATTTTTGCTGCTTCGAATCTCTCCTTCATCTCTGACGAGATTGTTCAGTGTTCACTACCATATAGGTTGATTTGTTGGTTGTTTTGTTTATGGCATATAAACCTCGTGGGTCATTTATTGCCAACTAAATTTTATTTATTTATTGCTGGTAATACATTTTTCTTTCAAGAATTTATTGTTGTTTTCTTTTTTATATATAAGTTTTATGTCTAGTAATACATTTTCTTTTCGAGTATCAAGATTCATTGGGATTTGTTTTTAAGGACAAAGTCCTCAAGTCCTACCCTGTTATTTAATCCATAACTGGAGGGAAGGGACGGATTACTACCCTTCCCAAGGGTACCAGTGCTTAAGTGAATGCAGGGTATTCAACTGGAATTCGAACACGGCTCACCGATTTCTCTTTCTGAGCCAATATTCACTGCACCACAACGCACATCCGTTACTAAATGCTTGCAGCACCTGGTATTCCCAATCAGTCACCCATCAAACTACTGACCAGGCTCAACGGTGTACTACCATATAGGAGGACAGATATCACGTAATAGATCAACAGTTGGTTCAACGAAATGTTGTTATCTTAATACTCTGCATAAATTTTGGCTTGGATCCCTGGTCATCCCAATACGACTTCAGATCTCAGTGTCCCACTTTCCGTCGTCTGTTCCAAGGTATTTAAATTTCTGTGCCTGCTAGATTTTATTTTTTTCGACGTGTAATTCTAATTTTGGGCTCCTCTTTGTGCTGATGGCAATGCATTCAGTTTAACTACAAGAATTCTTTCAGATGACTAGCAATATCCCAGAATGTGTTTCTTCATGTCTGAATCCAGTTTTTTTTTTTGTTTTTTCATGTTCATCTTCGCTTGAATATATAATTCTGTGGTTGTCACTGACAAATCATCTAGTTTCATATACGCCTAAAATGTTGATGTTTAATTTACTCATCTGTTTTACATTTTCCAGCTGGCTACAGTTTTTCAACGTTCTAACGTTCCATGTCTCGAGAGTTATTGTTTGATGCAAACAGTTGCTGGACAGTGGTCCACTGACACCTGTCGCTCATGTTCATTTTCGGCCGAAGGATCAGTTTCGAGAAGACCTATTCGAATTGTCAAGTGATTGCAAAAGCTGCTAGTCTTTCTTAATACAATAATTTTAACACTGTACAAAACCCAAGAATGAACTTCAAGTATAACATTACAGGGTAAGAAGTAAGAAGTATATGGGGATATATGGGGAAGCTAACAGATAACCCTAGACTTGAATCTTTAAGATTCTAGTGATTGGGGAAGCATTCTCTTGCGAGTTGGTTCCATAAAGTACCGATTTTTCTATATTTTCGAAATGTGGTATTGTAATTATTTACACTATTTACATTGTTACAGGATGTGCATTGTGATGCAGTGGATATCGACTTGAAAAGAGAAATCGGGGAGCCGAATTCCAGTTGAATTCGTTGCATTCACTTACGCACAAATATCCTAGAGAAAGATATAAATCCGTCTCTTCCCTCCAGTTATGGGTTAAATAACAGGACAGATTGGGTTCTATAGCTTTCGTCGGCAACCAGTCTACCGCAGAAAGTAATGGCAATCTACTGCGGGATAATCTTCTGCCCAGACAGTCATGTCTCTTTCGAGACATGATCGACCAAGCGTGTATCACCTGTGTCACTTAAGTGACATTGTTCGGATTCTTTTCCTTATCTTTGTTTCCATATCTAAACTTATTTATAAATGGAACTTTATCTGTCTGTGTGTGTGTCTGTCTGCGTGTGTGTCCGTTACCTATAAACTCCGAAACGGCTGAACCGATTTTCTTGAAAATTTACACAGTTGTACTATAAGAGTTTGCGAGTCTTCTTAGCTAGGGTTTGTGTCGAGCTATCCACTATAAATATCGAAAATCGATAATCGAAAAAATCGGGTTATAGAAGGAGTGGTCTGATTTTAATCAAATTTGATACACTCATAGACAAAGACATGAGAAACGGTATTCAGAAGTTCTTACAATAGTGCAGAAAATTGATAATATATATATATATATATATATATATATATATATATATATATATAAGGCAAGATGTTTGTGTGTGTGTCTGTTTATCTGCCTGTATGTCTGTATTTTTTCAGCCCTTTTATTTTAGTTTTTGCTTCGGGTTTGGCTCTAAGTAGATATAATTGTAGTTCTTAGTCTCAGCCATAATACTATTTACTCAGAGGACTTATTTAGCCTTCAAAATTCAGTTTACGACGAAAGAAACTTATTTGATATCGATACCAGGAAATCAATATTTGACTTACATCCATTCATTTTTCTTTCAGTCTACGGTTTCGCTTTAACTGGAAACAACTATTGCTTTTTAGTCTTTTGTGCCAACGTCCAAAGAGTCTGAGCTCCAGGACCGTGGATTAGTTTTCAAGCTTTCATTATATCCGAGCAACGCCGGGCTATACTGCTAGTTTACGATATTTCTGTTGTTGTACACCTCGACCTTCTTCAGGTGGTTGTAATTTTGAACTGAACCCTTGGTCCAATTGATAAAAGATTTGACTTAATCCAATGACCTGACTCAAAGTGTTGTGTGTTCTACAGCAGAGATAAACGAAAAAACATCTTCAAAATCACTTAAATAGGGAAACCTAATGCTGAGATATTCGGAAAAGGCATGGCGCAATCTATCCCAGTGAACAAAAGAAAGAGTTCACTTCGAAATTCACCAATCACCTGAAGAATGCCGGGGTGTACAACGGGCAAAACATCGTGAATATGAACAGCCTGAACAATGTCAAAAGTGTAAATAAAGTAGTGGTTCACGGAAAGAAGTTGTACCTCACCAATCGAAGGTAATGTGCGTGTCTTGTCGGTTCTTAGACGTGACGGTTGAAATTGGTGAAATAAAGGAATGTACGCAGATGATACGGTGCGGATAGCTGTCACGGAAAGAAAACTACAAACCTCCTAAAAAAGGTAGATGAAGAAAATCGAAAGAAAAGACTACAAACTACAAGAAAACAGAATGTATGGTCATCAGCAAGTAGAGGTGCCCAAAATGCCAATTACAGGTTGGGGAAAGTGCAATCATACAAGTACATAAATTTAAGTACTTGTGAAGTGTTCTAACGGAGGACGGAAAGTGAGGCGCTGAGATCCGGAGGTGAATTGGAATGGCCAAGGACGCATTCCAGAAGCTGAGCAGAGTATTAAGAAACAGGAAAATTTTGCTAGAAACAAAGAAGAAAGTACTGGATTGCTATGTGATGTCTGTTCTTCAATATGACAGTAAATCTTGAACAATATCATTAAAGATGAAGAAAAAACTTGAAATATCTGAAATGTGGTTCTACAGAAGGATGCTGCTCATATTATAGATCAAGCATGTAAGCAATGATGAAGTTTTTAAAATGGATGTAAACGAAAAGAAAACTAATACTGAGCGTAAAGAAAGACAACTGAATATCTTGGGACATGTGATGAGGAATGAAGGCTTTGAGAATCTGATACTCACAAGTCAGATAGATGGAAGGAGAGACAGGGGAAAGCAAGTGGATAACATATTTAAAAGACCTGAGCAGGTGGATGGCAAAGCGGGGTTTGAGTGGGATAACAGGAGGAAGCGTTCTAAGACCTACCCGGAATAGGGAGACGTGAAAGGCCATGATCGCCTACTTCTTGAAGGGACATGGTACATAGAAGTTCGTCTGAATACATTTCATGATGAATAGCGATAGAATATTAAGAGGCTTTACCGTATCGTCTGAGGGAAAAAGGTTGTATGGTGGAAAATAATTCATCACTCACAAGGACGTGGAGACACTTTTGGACTGCATCGAGACTGGTAAATGAAATCTGGACAGTCTTGCATTATATGCCATCATTATATGTCTCTTATATTGAATCCAACTTCTTTGTAAACGGACAGATGTTGACAGCCAGACACAAGTTTGTGTATCCTATCACGCTGCACAAACATCGATGATGAGGACACCCACAGGATAGCAAAAGCCAGTGCAGCATATGGCAAATTGAGAGAGAGTGAGAGAGAGAGTCTGGCAGCGCCGTGGACTGAGTATAGCGACAAAGCTTCAAGTGTATAGTGCTGTAGTCCTTCCATCCCTGTTCTATGCTTGCGAAACATGGACAGTCTATGGCAGGCATGTGAAACAACTAAATGCCTTCCATGTGAAGTGTCTGCGTGTCTTTCCCAATATCAAAGGGCACCATAAAATTCCAGACTTAGAAGTGCTGAAACGTGCCAAGTGTAACAGCATTCTTGCCATGCTTCTGTGCTCTCAACTTCAGTGGGCTGGTCATACACACCGTATGGAGGACAGCCGACTACCAAAGAGGCTCGTCTATGGTGAACTCTTCACAGGGAAACGTTCGCTTGGCCGGCCAAAGTTGAGGTACAAAGACAGCTTAAAGGAGGCCCTTAAATTCTGTGACATCTCATACTCCTCCTGGGAATCCATTGCTAAAGATAGAGCTGCCTGGAGACCCCAAGTGAAATCTGGAGTTGCAAAATTTGAAGAGGGTCGCATCAGGGCCGTCAAAGGGAGACGCCAGTAAAATAAGGAGCACAAAAGCTCCATCGGGCTTGGTTCTAACCCCTGCATCCCCTGCCTCTGCTGCAACAGGCTCTTTCGTGCAAAGATTGGCTTTATTAGCCAGCTCCGCATCCACCTACCCAAATCCTTAGTGACCAAAAGTCATGGTCCTCTTTGCCTGCGAAGGACGAACGCTATCTCAGTAGTACACTATTCTCATCCTGATCTAGTTCTTGTAAAAGTAGAGGATAATAGGTGAAATCAAGTACTTACTGAAGTGATACAGGAAACCGACTATTATTTACATGTCAGGATGTTATCCCACTGAAATGTTATCCCACTGAAATGTTAATGTTATCCCACTGAAAATTTTTTGCTAGAAATCATTAACATATACAATGTTGTACCTTTGCAAGATGCAATGTAAAAATGATAAGTACCTCAATTTGTAACCAATTTACGAAGCTGGTCAAATATCTTAGCGTCGCTACTTTCCTATTGTGCATGTACACTACCGGCCATAATTATTAGGCCACTCCAGTGTCTTAAAAATGATGTATTTCATACTATTTTTTAGCATTTATTGCCAAGTGAATAATTGTCAATGAAAATAGAATGGTTCTTTTGTTAATACTGCACAATAGCATGTGTATCAAACGAATTTATAAATATTTAATAATTACCTATATTGCAGTTTCATCAATGAAAAAAATGAAGAAAATTTAGGATGATTGGAACGAGTTCATCTTTGCTTCCTTGCCTTGTAAAATTTTGCAAAGTAATAATAACAAAAAAAAAAAACAAAACAAAAAAAAAAACAAAAACATCCCATCATTAATTTGAAAATAAATACCCAAAAATAATATGAAATACATAATTTCTTTTACAAAAACTGGGGTGGCTTAATAAATATGGCCGGTAGTGTATATGCATTTATTCTCATACACAAGACATATTACACAAAGCGTACAATTATTCTGAAGAATGTATATGATGCTGTTTCCTGGCAAATATCATTACAGAATTTTGATATGCATATAAAATTTATGCTGGTGATATCAGAGCTCACTTCAAAAAATCTAGATAACTAGACCTGGAAGTTGATGTTTATTCTGGTTTAGCTCTAGCAGTTCAATGGGGGGATGGGTTCTAATATTCAGTGCCATCAAAGCCAAGCTGGTAAGGTTTTAATATCACCGACCTTAAATTATCTTCAGATGATGAAGTGTTGTAATGCGGCTTGCTTTGGGCGTCTGTTGAGACTAATGTCCAAGGAGGACCTAAGGTAAAACTCATATAAAGTTTTGTTTGTTTGAGTTTTGTTTAACGGCATATCACTCTTTGGACTATTTAATGCCAAGAAGGTGGGTTTTTTTTAAGTATTTTTAAAAATGTTTTGTAATAGTGAGAAGGTTGATTCAGTAAGATTTTGATGAAAACTTTTTTTTAGTTTTTTGTTCAAAAATATATTGCTGGTTATAATTTTTCCTTCAAAAATATATTATGGGAATAATTTTTTTCTTTCAAAAATGTGTTGTTGGTAGTATATTTTACTTCAAAAATGTAGTTTTTATGTATATATTTCTATTTTTATACTTTCATAGGGTTTTGACCCCAGTTTGGGGTTAACTATTTGCCCATAGCTTGGACCCTAACAGGTGCTAGCACTCTGGGCCATGATGAATCTGGGAACAACAGCAATTAAGAGGTGGTCCCATGCTTCTCACAACCTTACAACCAGAAGACTTGCTGCTACATGCAGTTTGCCGTCATACCCAGGACCTCATGTAAAGTATTCAGCACTAAAGATTTTTTTTTAATCGTTTCACCCCAAGCAAGGCATTCCACTGCCACTATTGCGCTTGGGGCTACATAGGGGAAGGTAAATAGAAAGAGTGGTTAGATATAGGAAATGTCAGAAGGGGGGTGATAGGTAGTTGGGAGGATGGGAAGAGTGTTTGAAGGAATGGAAGCGAGTTATTGTGTTAGGAGGTGTCTATTGATCTTATATTTAAACACCTGGAGATTTTAGCCGTCGGGGAAGCAGTCATGTGGAAAGGAATTCCACAGTCGGGAAGTACGAGAAAAGAAACTGTTGGAGTAGAAGTTGCGGTTGCATTTTATCGGTTTCACTGTAAAAGGGTGGGATCTAGTTGCTAATCTAGTATCTCGTGCAAATTCGAACCTAGGGGACACCAGTGATCTAAGTTCATCGGAGCAGAAGCCATGAAAGTATTTATAGAAGAGGCACAAGGAAGCCACGTCGCGCAGGTGAGAGAGAGACTGCAGGCGGTCTGCCAAGTTGGTATCGATCACATTACAGTACTTCCGCTGTACCTTGTCTAGAAGCCCAAGGAGAATAGCAGGGGCACCCGACCAGATATGGCAACAGTATTCAATGCACAGGCGGATGGTAGATTTATAAATATGCAGGATAGATTCAGACGAAAAAAACCTTCGGGCCCTGCACAGAGAACCGACTTCTTTCATAGCAGCGGATTTAGCAATGGATTCGATATAGTCATTCCACTTGAGGTCCGCTGAAAGTGTGAGACCAAGGAGGCGTAGTGTTTTACTCTCTGGGAGGCAAGCCTGTTCCATGCTAATGGGAGGTAGGTGCGGTTGTCTATGATGGCTAATTGATAGTAGCTTCGTTTTAGAAGCATTAAAATTTACGAGCCATTTCTTTTGCAAAAAGAAAAACATCATCGGTTTCTTGTATCGTTGCAGAAAGTACCTAACTCTCTCTTTTACAAGAGTTTCATTTTTAAAAGACAAAAAATAGGATTGCTGCCTTATATGGACTGGTGTTGTTCAAACTGCACTTTCTTTTAGTTTTCATTCTTCTGAACAAGGTAAGCAAATGGATCACACTTCTGATGAAACATTGAGGTATTGGCTCCTGCTCCATCCACTTGTTAAAAATCATTTGTAGCAAGAGAACAAGAACGAGCGACTTCCTCAAATACTGCTCGTGAGGAAAATCATCTAATCCCAGAATTATGTTCCAGACAACCAGCTTCAGTTTTCCTAATGTTTACTTCTTTATTTTTCCTTTATTTTTCTTTTTTTTTTAATAATCATATCGCCCCAAGCAAGGCATTTTACTCTCACTGTTTTGCAGGAGGTTGCATAGTAGGAGAGTTATGATAAAGAGTGACAGGTTATAGGGAGTGTCAGAAAGTGGGTAACAAAAGGATGAGAATACTGATTAGAGTGGAGTGGACGGAGAAAGATTCAAAAGAGAGAGGATGCAGGTTAGTGAGATAGGAGGTGACTATTGACTTTACATTTAAATTCTTGGGGATTGTAGCTGTTGGGGAAGCAAGTAAATGGAAGGGAATTCCACAGGCGGGAATTGCAAGAAAAGAATCTGATGGAGTAGAATTTGCATTTACATTTTATTGGCTTCACAGTGAAAGGGTGGGACCTAGTTGCTAATCATGTGGCTCGAGTAAATTTATATATAGGGGGCACCAATGAGATAAGTTCATCGGAGCAAAACCTTGAAAATATTTGTAGACGAGACAAAGAGAAGCTACATTGCGCCGGTGAGAAAGTGACTGTATGTGAGCTACCAAGTCAGGATCGATCACATTACAGATTCTCCATTGGATTCTCCTTTGATCGATTCCTTTTCCCAGTTCTTTTTTTCTTTGGTTCTTTCCTTTTTTTCTTTCCATTTTTTCTTTCTTAGTTTTTCTTATTGTTTATTTTCCTCTTTTCTCCAGTTTTCCCAGTTCATTTCTTTCATTCTTCTTTTTTTTTTTCTTCCTTTCTGTTTTTCTTTGCCAGTTTTTTCTAGTTTATTACTTTCTTAGTTTTTTCAACTGGAATTCGAATTGGGATCAGTGGATATCGGCTCGGAACGAGAAATCAGGGAGACGATTTCGAATTCCAGTTGAATTTCTCGCATACACCTACGCACAAAAACCTGTGGGAAAGTTATTAATCTGTGTCTTCCCTCCAGTTAATAGTTAAATAATAGGACAGATTGGGTTCTATAGCCTTGGCTAGCAACCAGTCTACCGCAGAAAGTAATGGCAACCTACTGCGGAATAATCTTCTGCCCAGTCAGTCATGTCTCATTTGATCGCCCAAGCGTTTATCACGAACGGTACTTAACTGATTGACTGACATTTTGTTTGTTCTCCCTTTTGTTTATTTATTTTTTTAGCTTACGCCTGCTCAGTCTATAACGGGACGCTCGCACCCAGCCTTCTTCGAGGTCGGCAAATTTAGCCCATTAAGCGTCAAACTAAGTGAGCTTCAGATCGGTCTCCCTGGGGAAAAGATCTTGAAAGTAGTCATGAAAAGCCTCAGCTAGACCACTCAAGGTAAGGGGGGTCATGGCAACCTGCTATTTACTCCGTAGAATGTGAAAGAGTCATGCTTTTTCGAAGGACATTAATGAGAAGTGAACGAAACAAGATTCGATTAGAATATTAAATCGGTTCACCGATTGTACTGTACGCATAAGGCATACAGTATTTGCCCCCTATTTTAACGTCTAACAATAAATATAATAGATTAATTATTCGTAAAAGAGAGCGATAGAGAAAATAGTGTTAAACCCCAGAGGATGGCTTATTGGGCGCATTTCCGTGCATGTGCACTTAACACGATTTTTAGTATAGAATGAATAGAATTAAGGAAAGAGAAACTCCCGAACTCTTTCTCCATTCAACAGCTTATCTTCTTTTATCTTCTCATTCTTTCTCACTCACTCTCTCTCTCTCGCCTCAACTTTTTTTCCCACGCTAAACTTCTTTTTCCCTTTTTCTTTTTATATCTCTTTCTACCTCTTAAAGTTTGATTAAGAGGCAAATACATAAGCGTAATAATCAAACCTATGAAGATGTCTTTGACGCAAATAAAGAGAGAGAGAGAGAGAGAGAGAGAGAGAGAGAGATAAAAAAAAAGAAATATTCCTTCGTTATTCATCTGTTTATTGTTTTATAAAAATAATTTTAAAAATCTTCAGAATGCTCGCTCCACAAAAATAAGAACCCTTAAAAATTAAAAAAAAAAAGAATGTCTTACTTCGACGAGTTCTATTTGTTTGCGTGCATTCATCTCGGAAGTAAACTGGAATTACTCCATTCACGGATTACTAGGTCTTAATTGCTTTAAATGTTTGAACGACAAACGTAGTTTATGAGATTTTCGCAATAATTTGTGGGGAAAAAATTACATTTCATTTATTTGCGCTGACTTCATTCGTGCGACTCACCGTAACGAAGAGCGGGCGCCATGTTGGGTATTTAAACAAAAATATGAACACCTCGTATCTCATTTGTCGGCTGCCTGCTTAGTAAGATTAAATTGAATTAAAGAGGATGGATTAGAGAAACAGAGAGAGAGAGAGAAAGAAAGAAAGAGAGAGAGAGAGAGAGAGAGAGAGAGAAAGAAAGAGAGAGAGAGAGAGAGAGAGAAAGAGTGTGTGCGTGGGAGAAGAGCGTGAAGGAGAGGATGACAAAGAGACATTGCAGATGGCGCGATGAAAAAAGAAAAGAAGGAAAAGAAAGAGAGAGAGAGACGAGGTGAGAAAGAAAGCGATTAGGGAGAGAGAAAACAGATGTGAATTGTGGAGGGGAGAAAAAGAAGAGAAATAAAGGATATGTGGGGTGGGAAGAAAGAAAGGGACAAGTGTGTGTGGGAGAGGAGAAAGAGTGAGAGAAGGAAGAGAGACAGAGGTGACTGCAAGAGTGGAGAGGGAAAGTGAGAAGGGTGAGAGAAACAAATGATTTAACACCCTGTGACTTTTTTCTTTGGGGTTGGTTAAAGGAGCAAGCCTGCTATGAATCAAGATTTTGGAAGGAATTAAAGGGCAAATGCAAGAAGTTATGTCTTCCATACCGCAGGAGTTCCTGGTGAAATCAACTGACGCGATTCCTAAGCGGGCCGAGAACCTGGAAGCAAAATCCTGTGCCATATTGAATTTTAAATAAAAACTCATGTTAAACGCTTTCCTCTTATGTCCATTTCTTGTAAAAATTATAGTTAAAAACTAAATTATAAGCTTTTAAAATGGGGAGTTACTTTTCAATCCCTCTTTATATATATATATATATATATATATATAACAGGCTTGTATGTGGATGGCTGATATATTATGCTCTCATTATGATTGAGCTCTCTGAAGAAGAAAATTTTAAAAACACTTTCCACTTCAGCTATATGCGTGACTCTTCAGGAATAAATTGAATTCTCTCGGTGACTGGCATGTGTAAACACTGCTGATATACAACACGTTAAAATTTCCCTTCACTGATACCATGCGTCATTGGCTTAGGGGGTAGCGACACCGACTGACACCAAATCGGTCGAGTTTTGATCCCGGCGAGTGGATGCGTCTAGCCACACTGATGAGCTGCGGAACAGGCTTGTATGTGGATGACTTATATATATATTTATAAAACCTGTATCGAAATAGATTATCGTTGACATTTATTTGTTTAAACATTACTCTAATGGATACTTGTATTTGAGTAGATACTCCATTTTCTTATTTTTGTTTATAATTAAACAGTATATTTATTTAGGTCTTTTGGCCTGAATAATCGAGAAATCTTGCCCGGAGACAATATATATATATATATATATATATATATATATATATATATATATAAAATCTACTCAAATACGAGTATCCATTAAAAATAATAGGTTTAAACAAATTTATATATATTCTAAACATATACTGTTAAATATAAGAGACAATGAATATCTATTATGTTTAATCATGAGCCGTACTAAACATCGTATTTTGGCTTTAATTTCAAGTGAAAATAAAGACAAAACTCTCCAACATTTGAATAATTTTTTAAGTTGGTTCTAAGCTTTTGGCTCACATGAGCCATCTTCAGAGAAGTTACAAGGTCGTTAACACAAAAACATCCACCATCAGCGACGATTTTATCTTGTGTTGACATAAAAAACCGCTAAGTAACGGCAACAGTTACCAAAAGTACCAAACGCAGTTCACAAATTTGTAACGCGCTTCAATGACGTCCCACCGCTCTCCACCTAGAACAGAGGCCCAATTGAATGACGTCCACATCACGCCCTCGCTGATTTCTAACATAATCTCAAAACTTGATCCTCACAAAGCGTGCGGCGGGGACGGAATCCCTATCATAGTCTTGAAGAAATGTGCCCCTGAACTCTCCTCTGTCCTTTCTAAACCCTACAACCTCTACTTCCTCTTGCTTTCCTGCCTATTGGAAGTCTTCTTCTGTGGTTCCAATATTTAAGAACACTGGTGAACCCTCGGACACCGCAAATTACCGCCCTATCAGCCTTCTTCCGAACTTTGGCAAAGTTTTCGAAGCCATTATCAACGCCGAGGTCGTTCAACATCTCACAGCCCACAGGCTACTCTCGGACAAGCAATATGGCTTCCGCTTCACAAGGTCCACTGCTGATATGCTAACGACCATCACCGAGTATATATACCGGGCTCTCGACAAGAATGGTGAAGCGCGAACCGTCGCCTTGGACATATCTAAAGCGTTCGACAGAGTATGGCATGCCGGCCTTCTACGAAAACTGCGAAGCTACGGCATAACTGGACTTTTGTTGGGCCTAATCCAGTCTTTCCTCTCTAACCGTACTTTGAAGGTGGTACGAAACGGACATGCCTCTCAGAACTATCCTACAAACGCGGGTGTCCCCCAAGGCTCCATCCTAGGTCCTACGCTCTTTCTAATCTACATCAATGATCTCCCTGATGCCATAACATCCCAAGTAGGTATGTACGCCGATGATACCACAGTTTACTCTCACCTCCATCAAAAATCTGGTGTTGGTGACAAGGCGAGCTTGAAAAAGGACCTCCAAACCGTGGTGTATTGGGGTAAGAAATGGCTCGGAAAATTCAATTCTTCCAAAACGAAGCTGCTGTCAATTAACCACCACAGACAAACGCACCCCCATTAACATGGGACAGGCTTGCCTCCCAGAGAGTAAAACACTACGCCTGCTCGGCCTGACACTCTCAGCGGACCTCAAGTGGAATGACTACGTTGAATCAATTGCTAAATCCGCTGCTATGAAAGTCGGCTCTCTGTGCAGGGCCCGGAAATTCTTTCCACCTGAATCTATCCTGCACATATATAAATCTACCATCCGCCCGTGTATTGAATACTGCTGCCACATCTGGTCGGGTGCCGCTGCTATTCTCCTCGGGCTTCTTGACAAAATACAGCGGAGAATCTGTAATGTGATCGATACTGACTTAGCTGACCGCCTGCAGTCACTTTCTCACCGGCGTGACGTGGCTTCCCTGTGCCTCTTCTATAAGTACTTTCACGGCTTCTGCTCGGATGAACTTAAATCACTGGTACTCCCTAGGTGTGAATTTGCACGAGATACTAGATTAGCAACTAGGTCCCACCCCTTTACAGTGAAACCGACAAAATGTAACTGCAATTTCTACTCCAACAGCTTCTTTTCTCGCACTTCCCCACTGTGGAATTCCCTTCCGCATGATTGCTTCCCCGACGGCTACAACATCCAGGAGTTTAAATGTAAGGTCAATAGACACCTCCTAACACAGTAACTCGCACCCATTCCCTCCAACACTCTCCCTACGTACCTCCTAACTCGTCTATCACCCTCCCTCTGACATTTCCTATACCCAATCGCTCTATGTAACGCCCTGCGCCATAGTGGCAGTGGACTGCCTTGCTTGGGGTGATATGATTAAAAAGAAAAGTAACAAAACCATATATTTAAATGCAATGTAATGTGTTATGACCAGATTTAAACGTGATTTTATTAAGTGTGGGTTGTTTGGATTTAATGTAGATGGCCTCCAATACCTGAAGCTTCTTTTTACTGTGTGTATGAGTGAGAATTATTGTATTGTTGACTAAAATATATCTGATATTATCTACATTGCTATTTTTTTCTAAGAAATATTGTTTAATTGTACTCTGATCAGAAAGTTGATATCTATGTCTATAAGTCTATATATATAAAAGATATCTCTCTTCTCTTCTACTTCTGTGATAAAGCTTTTTTCTCCATCTTTTGTCTCATCGCTTTCTTCTTTTTTTCAATTTTTTAATATACTTCTTTCATCGATTAGACTACTTTTTACTTGTCATTGTACCACTCTGTGCGCCCACTAGTTTCTTTCTTTCTTTCTTTCTTTTATCTGATTTTCTTTGCATTATATTTTTAAAGTTTTTTTTTTCTTATTTCTTTCTTTCTTATCATCTTTTGTTAAATTTACTTCTTTCGCTGGCTTTTCATAATCCCTATTTTTTGTTTTTCTATTTTTCCTAGTTTGGTTTTTTTTATCTTTGCTTCGTTCACTCGCTTTCCTCGTTATGTGTTTGTTTTGTTTTCTTTCTTTCTTATTCCTTACTTTCTTTTAACGCTTTATATCGACCGTATACTTTTGATCGCTTTTTGATTCTATTGTGTAACGTTTATTTTCTTTCTTTTTCTTTCTTTCTTTCATTTTTTGTTTATTTTTCATTTTCCGCCAGATTTTTTTATTTTTCTGTCTTTTTCTTTTTTCTTTCTTTTTTCTTTGTTTCTTTTTGTTTATTTTTCATTTTTTGCCAGTTTTTCGATTTTTCTGGCTTTTTCTTTCTTTCTTTCTTTCTTTCTTTTTTCTTTGTTTCTTTTTGTTTCTTTTTCATTTTTCGCCAGTTTTTTTCAATTTTTTCTTTTTGTTTATTGTTCCTTTCTCGTCAGGTTTACTACTTCATTTATATATTCATTTTTTCTTTCTATTTTCCTAGTTTTTGCTTCTTTATTTTTTCCTTCAATTTCATTCTCTCGTTTTTTCTTACCTTCTTTCTCCTTTATCGCCTACTTTCTCTTAACTTTTTTCTTGGCTACAATTTCTAGTTTTTCATTATTTTTTCTTTCTGTCACTGTTTTTTTTTCAAGTTCTTTCTTCCTTTCAATTTTTGTCTTGTTTTTTTTCTCATTATTTCTTCTTCTTTTGCCTGTCTTTTCAACTACATTACTTTCTCTGTTAGTGTTTTCATTCTGCATTTCTTAATTTTTTTATTTAGTTTTCTTTCGTTATCTTCCTTTTACTATTTTCCTTTCTTTCGTTCTTAGTTTTTCTTTGTGTTCCTTTTTTCTTTCACCCTAGATTTTATTTGTTCATTTGTATATTTTTTCTAATTTTTTGATATTTTCTGTTTTTCCTTCGTTATCTTCTTTTTCTAAATTATTTTTTTTTTCATTCTTCCTTTCTTTCTTAGTTTTACTTTTCGTTTATTTTCCTTCTATTGCCAGCCTTTTCTAATTTCTTTCTTTCTTTTTCTTTTTATATTTCCTCTTTTTTTATTTTTCTTCGTTTGCTTCCTTTTATTGTTTTTCTTTCTTTTTTTTGTTAGTTTTCTATTTGTTTATATTCTGCCTTCTTTATCGAATTTCTTTTTTCTTTTTACTTTTCCTAGTTTTTTCTTCTTTATTTTTCATCTGTTCGCATTATTTTCCTAGTTCTTTCTTTTTTCTTTCTTTCTTAGTTTTACTTTTTGTTTATTTGTTCTTCAATAGCCATATTTTACTAATTCAGTTTTCTTTCTTTTTCTTTCTAATTTTCCTGGTTGTTTTTTCCTTATTTTTATTTCATTTCTTTCCTCTTTCTAAATTTTGCTTTTTTTCTAAGTTTTTGTTTATGCTTTACTTGTTCACCAGATTTTAGTAGTTTCTTTCTTTTTTCTTTCTTTCTTTCTTTCTTTCTTTCTTTTTACCGTTCTAGTTTTTCCTTTTTTTAATTTTCTTTCGTCCTTTTTCTTTCCTTAATTTTTTCATTCATTCATTCATTCATTCATTCATTCATTCATTCTTTCTTAGTTTTTTGTTTATTTTTCCTTTGTAAGCTTTTTCTACTTATTTCTAAGTTTATTCTTTCTACTTTTCTAGTTTTTCCTTTTTTCCTTCGTTCGCTTCTTTTTTTAGTTTTTTCTTTTTTCTAGTTGTTCTTTTTCTTTATTTTTCATTTTTCTACAGATTTTACAATTCATTTCTTTTTTCTTTCTTCTTTGTAATTTTTCTAGTATTTTCTTTTTTTATTTTTCTTTCGTTCGCTTACTTTTTCTCGTTCTTTCTTTCGTTCATTCTTTATTTCTCAGTTTTAGTTTTTTATTTTTACTTCTATCGACAGATTTTATTGTGTTCAGTTCTTCGTTTTTAATTTCTACTTTTTAAAAAAGTTGTTACATCTTTAGTATTCATTCCTTTGCTTCCGTTTCCAAGTTCTTTCTTTCTTTCTTTCTTTCTTTCTTTCTATTCTTCTCGTAATTTTCTCCTTCTATCTTTCTTTCGTTCACTTGCTTTTCCTTGGTCTTTGTTTGTTTGTTTCTTATCCAATACATTTTTGTAACGATTTATCTTTCTTTCTTTCTTTCTTTCTTTCTTTCTTTCTTTCTTTCTTTCTTTTAACACTTTATATGCAACAGCATGTTTTCCTGAACCCATTTACGTTATACTATCGAAGATTTCTCACCATTGTTTTTACATTTGCACCTCTTTATAACAACTTTGTGACATTAGTAACAAATTTGTGACATTAATTACGTCTTTATCACATTTTTGTGGAACAAGTTATGAACATTAATTGCATCTTCATATTTGTAATTTTTCACAGCTTTTCTTGATTGTTCTTGTATTAGTAGTTGTTAAATGATTTTTCGTTCACGTTCAAGATGGGCTTAGAAAAAAGATTTCTGACGTTGGAGTCTTTGAGTCAGATTTTTGGACGTATGATGATTCGATAACTATTCGTATTTTCTGAGACTCACTGCCATTCAAATTGACAGTCTCCCTACGTTACACATAGTGACCACAGGTCGTTTTGGTCTGACGTGTTAAGAAACGATTGTAGATTGCTAGAATGTTTTTTATACTAATGTTCACCCAGTACAAGGCCCAAGAGCCCTTAAGTTAAGGGGTCTCCATGTGGACTTGTATTAGCGTAGGAAAATACAGGCGTTAAGAGTATTCTGGAACAACAATCCTAAACAGTAAACAAGAGATAAACATTTATTATATACAACGAAGAAGTGCGAAAAATTCCGACACGAAAGTTGCTGAAAATTTATCGGCGCAACAGTTTGGATTGATTTGGTTTATTTTGTAACGTACCAACTCGTAATGGGTTATTTGATGTTGAAATTTTATTTTCTTGTGAACTTTGGTGATTTTTGTTTATGAAAAATATGTTACTGGTAACTTTCCTAATTCATGCTATATTTTTAAGTTATGACTCTAGTTTGGGGGTTCGTTATTTATTCATAACTGGGACCTTAACAGGTGCTACCACTCCGAGTCTGGATAAACCTGGGAACAACAGCATTTAAGGGTGGTTCTATTCTTCTCCAAAGCTCTCGATCAGAGGCTTTGTTGCTGGATTTAATCTATCGTCATACCCAGGACAAACCAGCCCTGACGAGTGGTAACATCATAACGGTGTCATCATGAAACTTCAAGGTCGGCATGAACCTGCCCAGTTAAAGTGATAAGCTCTTTGCACTTATCTTCGCACTATCTCTACCCTGATATCGAACCCTTTAGGATAAAAAAACCTACTTGCCAAAATACATTTTATCAGCAAAGCCACTGAAAAAGAAAGAAACAACAACATCAACAACCTTGACACTAAACATTATCACAACTCAACACCGGATATAACTAATATATTTAGTTCAAAGTGCAATATGCACATGAGGCCAATATATATATATATATATATATATATATATATATATATATATATACACGAGAAAAAATCGCAAGATCGCCAAGACCTACCGCGGTTTCGCACAACGGCTCGTCTGGGACCTTAACAGGTGCTACCACTCCGAGTCTGGATAAACCTGGGAACAACAGCATGTGCGAAACCGCGGTAGGTCTTGGCGATCTTGCGATTTTTTCTCGTGTGTTTTTGCTCTGCGTAACTGCCTCTTAGTTAATCCTTTTTGGTTAGTTTAGTATCGAGCACTTTTCTTTCTTTGTGGTTTGTTCCGTTAGAGCGTTTTTTTTTCTTTGCTGTGAAGTGCTGTATGTATTGTCGGTGCTCCGCAGTTTTCTTTTTTTTTCCCCTCGTTGTCCAAAGCTTTATAGCCGAGGGCGATAACGGAGTTAGATTCTGCCGGTTATTCGTGGTTCTTAAAAATTACTTGTGTAACATTTTAAGATTTGAATACGTACAGAGTCAATTTTATTATTATATATATATATATATATATATATATATATATATATATATATATATATAATCTACTACATAAACTTCTATGGTTTACGATTAAAGCAAGACGTTTTATATATACATTTACCGATCTTTTTGTGTATATCTTTACAGTCACTGTGATGTGGGTTAATGGCTATCGCGGCTAGTCTAGTTGACGATGATTGCCGGGTAATGATTGCCGGTTCATTCCTCTCTCGGTATGCTGTTCAATCATTTATTCAGTAAACGAATTTTTCGCTGCTTTGTTCACCACACCCCTGCATTTCACAAAGATGGTTCAAGGCAGAATAGAGCAATAGCTTGCCGGTTCTTTTTGTACTGAGGTTACTCTGTCTCTTAAAGAGTTTGAGTTTTGGTTAACGGCATATCGACCTCTGTGGGTTATTTAATGCCAAACATGTGGGGTTTTAAGGTATTTTTTTAATGTTTAAAGGTTGATTTAGTCAGATTTGAATGAAATTTTTTGTTTTTATTCTTCTTTATTTTAGAAAACTGAAAAGGTCTTCTAGTTTTGTATTCAAAAGATGTTTTGCTGAGAATAATATTTTTTTCCTTCAAATATGTTTTATGGCAATATTTTTCTTTCAAAAAAATATATATTTCTATAAAAGTGAAATTTTATAATTTCATAGTGTTTTGACCGCACTTTGGGGGTTAACTATTTGCCCATAGCTGGGACCGTAAAAGGTGCTACCACTCTGGGTCAGAATGGACCTGGGAACAACAACAATTAAGAGGTGGTTCCATGCTCCTCACAACCTCCCAATTAGAGGCCTTGCTGCCGGATGCAGTTTACTGTCAATCTGGATTTACGTTTTGGATATGACAATTTTATATCTGTGTTCTCTTTCCCTTAGGTGAACTGCCTTTCTTTACTGTGTTCCGTCTGCCCTAAAAGCTATTCAATAGTCAATTAGATAATTGCCGTACGTGATACACGCTTGAGAGATCATGACTGACTAGACAGAAGATTATCACGGTAGACTGGCTCCCAACCAAGGCTATAGAACCTAATTTCTCCTGCTTTTCAACCAGTAAAATATGGAAGAAGAAACGGGTTAATAACATTCCTAAGGGTATGTGTACGTAAATAGATAAAATGAATTCGAATTCGTCTCACCAATTTCACATATGAAGCAGATATCCATGACACCACAATGCACTTCTTTAATAAGCCAGATTCAATGGCATCCGCTATGGTTTGACCCGGTAACCAACGCTCGGTTCTTTTCTTAACTTACGACGATTTACGTTGCTATATTGGAACACAATTATAACTCTTGACATTGTAGGTACCTCCACATTTCAGTATAAATTTTCGATACCTGATTTTAAAATGAAAAACCATTCTTGAAGATTTCATTTTAAATTTAATTAAAAGCTTAATGATTAAATTTATTATTTCCATTCAGTCAAAATTTCTGGTGTATTTCAGATAGAAATTATATAGATTTGAAGTAACATTTAATTTCAATTTCTTAAATTTTCTTAAAAACGGCCATTCTCTTAATCTTAAGAAATTTGTAAACAAACAAAAATTTATCGATTTTAAAAATATTTCAAAAGATTTCTGACACTTTATTTTAGTTAAATTAGAAAATTGAAAGTTAAATTAAGCTGATTTAAAAAAGAAATATTACTTACTTATAGCATAAAAAAGTAAGATACAACCAATTATTAACGATTGGTCGTGTTCATCTGCTCGAAGGTTTGACAGATTCGTGACTGATTTGGTGATGACAGGTTGTACGCATGTCCAAAACCGACAATTCTCATGAATCTAAGTGAAGGGACAAAACTCTTAAATTACGTAACCGTTTCATAATAATGGCACTTTCAATTTATCATACATAAAAATAAGGTAAAAATATAATAAATTAAAAATTACTTTAAAAAAAATATCGTAACTACGTTTATTAATCTTTGCAATTTTGGACTTGTAAATTTCGTTTCCAATTAATGACTATATCACAATCCATAAACGTGATAATACTGAATTTTTCACGATTTTAAAGTATTATAAATTATTGTAATTAAAATGTAAAAAAAAAATATTCTTGTAAAAATTAATTATTCATCAGAAAAAGTTTATTTCTTCAGACAATAATGTCCTTGATGTTACTTATTTACTAATTAAGTAATGTCGTAGTTTTATTGGATTCTTTATTTTTCAATTCAGAGCAGATTTCCAGTTAAATAGTACAAATTTGAAAAAAAGTAGGTGATCTGTAATCTCCAATGACTCCCACTTTTAACAGAAAAATAAACAAATTCCATAAAGGTGAAGATTCTGTGCGAAATTTAATGAAATTAAGTAAGTTGGAAGTAAAGCATGAAAAAAAGTTTTCTAAAAAGAAACATTTTAAAAATAATTTCATTCATTCGTGAATAAGTTCTTAAAATTTCATTAAAATCGGACAATTATTTGATTTGTACAAGAATTTTCAAACTAATGTGTTTTCAACAAAAAAAAAAAAAGAAAGAAAATCGCAAAAAATCAATGTCAAACTTTCTAGAAGGCGATGACGTAAACAAAACAAGCATTCTAACCAAAATTTCGAACGTGTTAGAAAGGATTAAAAAATTTAAAAAATAAGTAAATGATTATTTGATCTTTCCTCTTAATAATAATATCAACATTTATTTTCGTTACGTTTGTGGCGTTCTGCATTACGCATGTTGTTTTTCCCGTGAAAGAGTGGAGGTACCTACATTAACGTTACTTTATTTATCCTGCTCTACTTACCAGTGCAGTTGTCCCAACGGTGTTAAATAATCACACAGATATTTAGCAAAAATTAATTCGATAAATACAATCTTAACATCATTTATATATATATATTAATTACTTCAGAATTTATTTTTAGTGGACGTCCGTATTTAAGTAAACTACCTTTTTTTTCAACAATGTTTAATTCGTCCACTAATTTGTGAGCTCTAGAATATGTAATAAAGAAAATATGTCCTGCGTCAGAATTCGAACCTGCGTCCCTCTTTGCAGAAAGAATAGGCGTTTGATTCGGTGTGTTTGACTACTTGGCTACAGAGCGCTTCATAATCAAACAAGCGGAGAAGAAACTGTTAAGAACGATTAATCTATATTATCAAACGCTTCGTTTATCATCCACAAAATTTAAAGGTTAAAATTATTTTGCATCCTCTTGGTCATGTTAAACATTTTTTTATTTGTGATTTAAATTGACTGACAACTAATGTACCTCATTTTAAATATGAACAGACAATGAACCGTGAATATTTTACTTTAATGTTGACTGCAACAGGGCGAATGGCAAGCAAAATAAACCATTATTAACTCTATCGAAAGATCGTTTTCTTGGAAAAATGACGCAGTATATATTGTGGGGTTGGACGAAAGACCCCTTTTCTTATGAAGAATGAGATAATTCTGCCATTCCATCAGTTTTAATTTAGTTGAAGACATTCCCGTTTTCATTCCATCATTCAAGTCTTTTTTTATTCGATTCCTACAAATACATATTGTCTTTTTCACTTGTTTTTATCTTTTACTGAACTTCCACCATTTTATTCTAACTTGATGTTCACATTCTCCTTCATGTTTAAAAAAATATTTTCTTCATACTCTTGTTTCCTGTCTTTTTGTCTTTCAGTTATCTCATACTCGCCTCACTTTCATATTCTCCTTCATCTTTACACATTTCCTTTCTTTGCATCTTTATTTTTTCATTTATCTTTCTACTGTTTTATTTTACTCGTTATTCTTACTTGTCATATCTTCACATTTTTTGCTGGCTTCCAGTTATTTTAATTTCTTTTGTCTTTCCGCCATCTTAGTTTAACCTTGCTGTCATATTCCCTTTCACTTCCTTTCATTTAATTTTTTGTCTCCGTTTCTACTTTTGCCCTTATAGTAGCCTCGCTAAGTTACCTTTTTAATAGCTATTTGTGCCGTTTAATTGTATTTCTGCTTGTTCATATTGTTCTATCATCTTATTCTAGGTTCATTCTTATAATTTTCTTTATGATTCTTTTTTATCTTCCGCCATCTTATTTTAGCCTCGGTCTCGTATTCTTTATTTTTCTTCCATTTTCCTTTTTTTCTTCTTTCTGTTTTTACTCTCCTTATCGCTGCTTTTTCCTGATTGTGATTTTCTTTACTCCTTTTTTCTCGTACTTTCTATTTCTCCTTTTATTCCTTCCCTATTTTTCTTTTGTACTCCTATTGAATTCTCGCCTCGCTGTTATCATTTTCTTTCACACTACTTCAATACCATTTTTATCTCCCCACTCTATCTCTCTTTTTATGTTGTGTTTCCACCATTTGAATTTTGTCTTTCTTTCATTTTCTTCTTTAAATTCGTTCACATTTTCTTCTCTCTTTGCTTGCAATACCAAAATTTTATTCTTGTCTCGCTATTATATCCCTCCCTCTCAGTATTTTTTTTCTAATTTCCCATTTTTGTCTCTCCGCCATCTTAACTACCCTCGTTAACTATAGCTATTTTTGTCCTACTTAAGGATCTTTTTAGAAGTAAATTAAATTTTCATGCTTCTTTAGAGAGTTATTGTCCCAGCGTCCATAATTGTATCATCGTGAATAAAGAATGCAAAACAAGAGATAGGGAGAGAAAAAGAGATAGTAAAAGCAAGATGATAGTGATGGTGATGGTAGCCATTAAACGGGGAACGTCTATTCGTGTTAACTGTTGGATGAATAATGAAGACACAAGGCTCACTGCTAATATTCAAATTAATATTTTTGAAATAAACCTTTCATTTTCCTATGGTCTTTTTATTTTATTTTGCTTGTAATGATTCATGTGAATGAACAAGAAAAGACATTTGTGGCAGGAGGATAAGTTCTTTGTTGCTTTCATTGATTAAAGGATTAAAGTAATGTGTTTTAAAACGATTCTATAATTTTCCCGATCCGATGACTTAAAAAAAAGCTTTCCCCCACACCCATCTCTCTCGCTATATATATATATATATATATATATATATATATATATAGTATTAATACAAATATAACGTTTGTTATTTAGCTGATGTTTATTCAGCACGCAATCGTTCGGTCTACTCGTCAGGAGGTTTCAGCCGATATATATATATATATATATATATATATATATATATATATATCTGTGTGTGTGTGTGTCTTTAATCTAACATGCTTCAGAGATTTTTTTAAAGACGAATGAAGAAACTTACTAAAGTGAAGCACGTTAGATTAAAGACAATTTTCCTACCTGTTCTTTATTTATTCATCTTGTTGAATTTCAATCCATATATTCAGTTTATATTCAGTTCAATATATATATATATATATATATATATATATATATATTGTCTCTTCGGCACTGATACCGATTTGCTATATTTGTTGCCGGTATTCGTTCTTAATATATATATATATATATATATATATATATATATATATATCAGCATGCATTGTGGGTATAGAAGAATTCAAAGGAGTATCATGTACATGCAGTGGTAGGATAACTCTCTAAGAGAGCTCTAAGCATATATGCATATAAATACATATAGAGCAAATATAAGAAAAATTAAGACAGGCAAGTTATTTCATGGTGAATCGGAAATATGGGCCTATTTCAGGCGAACCATCGTCAGCTTCCGTCTTTAATTTACAAAAGATTTTACACGAATCAAATATCCCGCCTTTGTGGGTAAGATAAGGTAAATACAGAGTCCATTAAAGCCTACTTCTGTAACCGGTTAAAGTCTTTTCTTGCACGTGCAGATTTTCTGATCTGCTCGTCTTTTTTTTTATATTTTTCGTTTTTTTTTTTAACTTTGGACTTCACATCTTGTTCAAGTTTGACTGTTTTTATTTAGATATTTTTTAAATTTATTTTCCTTTTTTGAAATTTTCACTTCAGTGTTACAGACCTGGTTTGTTTTATTTTCTCTAGTGTAACTGAGTTACACATGACTTTTATTTTTATTTATTGTTTTTTTGTTTTTCTTATTTTTGCCTGTCTGTTTTTTGACAAACTTTCTAGCCTATTGTCTTTTTATTTGTTGCTCGTCAATTTTCGGCGAAAATTATCACACGTTCTCTATCGTCTGCTTTCATCTCTAACTTGCTTTAGTTTTGTGTTATAACATTGTACTTTTACACTTAGTATTTTTTATTTACTTCCGTCTCAGCTGATAAAACTAGTGTTGGTTGTTTTTCCGTTTCCTTCGTTGTATTAATTTTAAAATCTTGTATTGTTAAATTATCTTTTTTTTTTTTCATGCGTGAAAGAATTTCATTTAATTTCTCTACGTTAATTTTTTTTTCTTCCCGGCTTTTATTTTATATATATTTTAAGAAAACCCTCACCTACGCTCACATTTTACCTGAAAAGTAATAAAAAATTGTAAAAAAGAATCATCTCTCTCAAAATAACCGACAAGCGTTGGTTAATCAAGAAAAACTTGTTCGGAACCACATAGAAGGTGGACACACTCGATAAAAAAAACAAATAAAAACGAAAGCCTGATGAAAATAGTAGTGAGTAATGACCAAGAAAAACAAGTATTAGGGTCTATAACATTCAAAATACCAGCGAAGTATTCAATATATTAATATTAATTATCATAATTAAAACAATATTATATTAATTAGTTAATACTAATAATATTCTTATTGGTTAATAATATTAATATTCTTATTGAATATTATATTCTGATTCTTATTCTTATTGCTAATTATTTATAGGATGTGCGTTGTGGTACAGTGGATATCGGCTCGGAATGGGGAGCCGAGTTCGAATTCCAGTTGAATCCATTGTATTCACTTACGCACAAATACCCTTGGGAAAGACATTAATCTGTCTCTTCCCTCCAGTTATGGGTTAAATAGCAGGACAGATTGGGTTCTATAGCCTTGGCTGGCAATCAATCTACTGCAGAAAGCAATGGCAACCTACTGCAGGATAATCTTTTGCCTAGTCAGTCATGTCTCTTTCGAGACATGATCGCCCAAGCGTGTTTCACGTATGGCACTTAATCAGCTTCTGGAACGCGTCCTTTGCCATACCAATTCGCCTTCGGATCCCTGTGTCGCATTTTCCATCTCCTGTTAGAACACTTCCTAGGTTGTACTTCAAATAAAAAATGAGAAAGAAAACTCTATTAATACTCGAATGAACAGTGACAGCTACTGAACTTAAACATATTTTTCTGAAAAAAATATGTTTTAAGAAAGATTTTATAAATGTCAACTGGCTTATCGGTCAATGAATGTTTCCATGTAAAGAAATAGCCAATATTTCTGTTCACAGCAATTCGGACTTTTTCAAGCTGTAGCTGTCATCTTTTGTCGTTCCTCTTGCCGAAAACCACATACACTGTCTTCAACAATTGATTGTTGATCAATTGCGTTTATCGGCATATCAACTTCTTATGGGTCATTCAATAACGGAATTTATTTTTCTTGGGAGCTTGGAAGAAATAAAAATATCATGTACGATATTCTGCTTTCACAACTGAATACATGGTAGATGATAATCAGCTTTTGTGCATGTACATATTTGTGTGGACACATTTACGAGAGGTGTTTATTTGTGTGTTTTATGTCGTAGTTTTGTTGAAATTTTATTTTGGAATAAATTTGATTTCTTTAAGAAATTGTAGGATATTATACGGATTAAAGTTATGAAAGAAATCGCTCTTGTTGTTTGTCTGCTTAGGTAATTCTGTTTAGTGGTATATAAACACCTCTATGGATTATTAAATACCGACATCTGAATATTTTGAACACAATATTTGGGCTGAAACTAAATATATTTTGAACGCAATTGTAAGCCTTCAACTACAGATAAAAATATATTGTTGGTAATTTTACTATAAAATGTATTACTGATCATTTTGATTTAAAATTGTTTTGATGGTAATTTTACTATAATACATATTGTTGGTAATTTAACGATAAATATGTATTATTGGTAATTTTTTTTACATAAAAATGTATTACTGTTATTTTTACTGTAAAAATGTATTTTTTACTTTCATAGTGTTTTGTTTTAGTTTGGTGGGTTAAGTATTTGTCCATAAATGGGACCGTAACTGGTGCTATCAACCCAGTTCAGGGTGGGCTTGGGAACAAGAGCAATTAAAATGTGGTTAAACGCCTCTCAAAATCTCCAAACGCCCGATCAGAGGTCTTACTGCCGGATATAGTTCCTCGTCATATCAAGGAGTATATTACATTTGATGATTTGACTTTTCTTCTCACTTTTCTTTACAACCTTGTTTAATACTGTATTATATTTTAAGTCCCCTGTTAAAAGTGTTGCCATGTGCCAGATAGATGTAACAGCGACTGTACTCGAGAAATCTATAAAATTTTAAATATTCCAACCGACAGTAGTGTTGGCTTCTCGATCAATGAATGTCGAATATTTCCTTATAAAGAAACGGCTAATATTACCATAATCATTATCATTTCAAAAGTAGAAAATCAGAAAAATGTTTATTTCGTAAAACCGTCCATGGCTTCGAGAAAAACTCGATACCGCATTGGTAGCGACCCTGTGCCCGATTCAAGTAATTCACGTTTATGTCAGCCATCACGTCTACGCCGGCGGCCTTCAACGGCTTCTTGGTATTTTGGAGCTGCTCGCTGATCTCCCTTTCGACGACGCCTCAGCTGTAGTAGTCCAAGGCAAACAAGTCAGGATATTGTGGAAGGCCACATATTGGAGGTTGATCATTGCCTTCGATCCCCATACGACGGGTGCCTTACCGTGGGTACCTCCGTGGGATCATCGTAGCTCTTCCGATACTCCCGGCCACATTCAAGATGGTCGCTATCTCTGAATTACCGTGGTTGGCGACACATGCCATGAACATCGTGTGTCTTTAGATTTCCTCTGTGTATGATTGAAAGCTGCAGTTAAAATGCTCTCAGTACAGCTGGAAGTGTAATGAACATGTGGAAATTTAACTTATATCGGACTAGCAGTATAGCCCGGCGTTGCTCGGTTGTAATGAAAGCTTTAAAACTAATCCATGGTCCTGGAGCTCAGACTCAGCCTAAGGAATATTTGTGTGAAGATTAGTGAGAATTGGAAAAAAATTGTGGATTTGTATAAAGGATATACAGACAGATAAACAGACACACACACACAAACATCTTGCCTTTTATATATATATATGTATCAAATTTGATTAAAATCGGACCACTCCTTCTATAACCCGGTTTTTTCGATTATCGATTTTCGATATTTATTGGGGGTGCCTCGACACAAACCCTAGCTAAGAACACTCGAAAACACTTATAGTACAACTGTGTAAATTTTCAAGAAAATCGGTTTAGCCGTTTCGGAGTCTATAGGTAACACACAAACAGACACACAGACAAAGTTCCATTTATAAATAAGTTTAGATTATTATTCGTTTTTTACAAATTTCTGAAAAATAAATCCTGTTATTTTCAGCGCTTGTTCTTCATGTTACTTATGCTTCTTTAAACTTTACTTTATTCTTTTTTTCCATTATTTCTTCTTCTTCTTCTTCTTCTTCTTCTTCTTCTTCTAATTGTACTTGTCTCTTCCTTCCTTAGTTCGCATAATTTTTACATTTATCCAGTACCTCATAAATAATGGACTATTTCGTTTAAATCAAGTCGAAATAGGGGAAAATGTACTCGTTGGTTTCAGTTTGAAAATGCAAGAAGTGAATATACAAGTTTTGAAAGAGAGAATCAGATTAAACTGATGAGAACAGATACTACACTTTGGTCTTAGCCAAAAGGCCGAGTGTAACACCAGAAAAGTTCAATGTCAGGATCCGAGCACCTGGATTAGGTCTAAAAATTAGCGCAGCCCCTGCAACAGGTCGGTTTCTCTGGTACCGATGTTACTACTGATCTGATCGGGCAAATGTTACTAATATTTTCAGTTGTGCTCTGTTGGAAGACAGAAACACTACTGACAGATGAGATGTTTATCCGCCCGAGGGCAGATACTACACTTTGATCCCAGCGAAAAGGGAGAGGGTCGAAGACAGTCGCGATGAATATGCCATTTTTTTTTCAGGGGCTTAGAATCGAACAACGGAAAACGATTTGAAAAGCGCCAAAAATATATTTATCATGAATAAATATAATATTGCTGAAATATTTTAAAACTGTTATTAGGAGAAATGTTCGTAAGTGGACGATTTTGCTCGGGGAGAGACACTACTTGGTTTCAGCTAGAAAATGAAAGAAGGAAAGAAAAAATGAAATGAGCTTTTAATGTTTCCTGCGAATACCTCATAAATAATGGACTATTCCGTTTTGATTGCGTGGAAAGACAGAAAAGGCATAGACACTACATGGTTTTAGCAAGAGAAAGAAAGAAAGAAAGAAAGAAAGAAAGAAAGAAAGAAAGAAGGATTTTAAAAAGAGGAGATAGAAGTATTTAACGTCTCCTGCCATTACGTCATAAATAATGGACGATTCCGTTTTGATTGCGGGAAAAGACGGAATAGACACTGCATGGTTTCAGTAAAAGAAAGAAAGAAATAAGGATTTAAAGAAGAGGAGATAGACGCGTTTAACATCTTTTGTCAATAACTCATAAATATTGAACTTCTTTTATGTGCCTTGCCCCTTCGTAGGCGATCATGGCATTCCACGTCTCCCTATCCCTAGGGGCTCTTAGCACGCTTTCTCCTGTAACGTCTCTCAGCCCCCGTTCTGTCATCCACCTGCTCAGACCTTTTAAATATGTTATCCGCTGCTTTCCTCTGTCTCTTTTTCCCTATATCTGGCCTGTTAGTATCAGGTTCTCCAAGCCCTTCTTCCTCAGTGCATGTCCCAGGAACTTTAGTTGTCTCTCCCTGATGCTCAATATTAATTTGCTTTTCGTTTCCATCATTTTCAAAACCTCATAATTTCTCACATGCTCGGTTCAGGATATCCGCAGCATCTTTCTGTAGAACCACATTTCAGCTGCTTCAAGTTTTCCCTTCATCTTTGGTGATATTGTCGAGCATTCGTTACCATATTGAAAAACTGACATCACTTAGCAATCCAGTACTCTCTTCTTTGTTTCTAGTGAAATTTTCCTGTGTGTTAGTACTTTACTCAGCTTCTGGAACGCGTCTTTCGTCATGCCAATTCGCCTTTGTATCTGTGTCACACTTTCCGTCTTCAGTTAGAACACTTCCCAGATATTTGAATTTTCGTACCTGCTTGATTTTAACCCCCCCCCCCCCATTTGTATTTAGCACTTTGGGCTGCTCTTTTTGCTGATGACCATGCATTCGGTTTTCTTGCAGTTTATTTGTAATCTCTTCATGTCACTCTCTTCAGCTATCTTCTCTAGGAGGTTCTGCAGTTTTTTTCCGTGTCTGCAATCAACACTGTGTCGTCTGCGTATCTTATCTTGTTCAGATTGTGACCTCCGATGACAAATCCTGGCATAACATCTAGGGTCCTCAAAATATTCTCACTGTACAAGTTAAATAAATCCGGTGAAAATACACATCCCTGTCTTACGCCTCTTCCGTTTTTATCACCTGGAAAGAAGGGAAAATACTACTTAATTTCAGTGAGAAAATGAAAGAAAAAAAAAACGGGAGAGATAGAAGTATTTAACATCTATTTCCATTGCCTGATAAATAATATACTATTCCCGCTTGCACTCGTGGAAAGAGAGGAACATATTTTTTGATAGACTTGATTTCAGTGAGAAAATGAATGAAAAAAAGAAGGGAAGACAGAAGATTTTTAACGTCTGTTTTAATGAACTAGGAAAAAAATTGTAAGTTTCAAATCTTTTCATTTGCACCTACTTCTTAATATTACGACCAGCATTCACATTTATCTTTTTTATTGCAATATTTTGTTTGTTTGTTTGTTAAGTTGTTAAGTTTAATATTTAACGATGTGATATGAGAATTCCTATTTTATTGTCATGGAACTCGCCATAGGTTTACTGAATTATTAACTGAAAAATTATGATTCATCAGAATATTAAAATAAAAAAAAAACGTGTAATTTTCAAGGTTAAAACTATTATTATTATTATTATTATTATTATTATTATTATTATAAGGAGTTAAATATTTCACTTCATATTTCTTTTTTTTATTTTGTTTCCTTTAGTTTCTTTTAGGCCTCTCCTCCCCCTTTTTACATTCTTCTTCTTCTTCTTCTTCTTCTTCTTCTTCTTCTTCTCTACTTTTATCACTTCATTAAATGGCTTCTCTTTTCAAAAGATTACGCTTATTGACTTAATCTGAGGAAGATACTGAACAAAAGTCAGCTTATACACTGGGCCTCGTTCAGAGATTTAATCATTAGCGCCGTTCCCGCTCTAATTTCTTATCTAGCAACTCGGACTCTGAGTGGCTATGGAGCCTTTCCTCAGATGAAGATTCGACAGACAATGATGGCAGCCTGATGACGTCAGATTATCAAGTGCAACACAGGCGTTATCTGTAAGTCGCCAACAAATACAGGAGCAGCGCGAAGCGATTTCACAAAGAGAAGAACCTGATAGAAGAAAAAAATCTTTCATGTTTAAGATTTTATAAGTACATGTGCTAAAGTGAACGTGCAACTTTAGCAGAAGAATTCACATGAAGATCGCATTAAAATGATTAGGAGTAATTGCTGTTTGATAAGGTCAAACTGGAAAATCGACCTTCAGTCAGTTGTTAACTAGAGCAAAGGATAGATTGTCAAGTTTAAATTCCAAAATTAAACAGCTTTCTATATTATTTACATTGTTCGGATTATTGTCCTCATCTTTGTTGCCATGTTTACGACCTTTAAGCCGATGTAGGCTATGGCATTCTTCAGATGCAAGGAAGTTTGAACCGAATCCTTTCTTTCGATAACTGGGGTATATCAATCTCATTCCATGTGCGATGCCACTTCTGGTAGCCATGTAGTTGTCTCCCTTTAACTTCACTCTTTAAGTTATTTGTTCATCACTGTTGTAGCCTAGACCATGTGTCTTCAAGGACACATGGCCCAGTGGATATAGACGTTGGTTAGTTCCAGTGGCTTGACCCAAACAGTTGTGAGTTCAAGTACCAGGCTGAACAAATAACTTAGAGAGCTAAGTTAAAAGGAGAAAACTACATGGCTACCAGAAGTGTGACGTCATAAAACCGCATTGCAAATTTGAGAACTGCGTTTATTATTTTTGGTAACTATTGCTGCTGCCAAGCGGAGTTTTATGTCAAAACAAAATAAAATCGTCGGTGATGGTGGATGTTATTATATTTCAGTCTAAATAACCTCTCTGAAGATGGCTCAGGTGAGCCGAAAGCTTAGAAGGAAATCAATAAATAATTTTTTGAGAATTTTTGTCGTTATTTTCATCTGAAATTAAAGCCAAAATACAACGTTTAGAACGGCTCATGATTAAACATAATAGACATTCATTGTCTCTTATATTTAACAGCATATGTTTAGAATATATATATATATTTATATATATATATATATATCGGTATTTTTACACTGTTAAGACCATTCCACCTTTCTTGTTTTAAGGCGGTATAAATTATTATTTTGGCAGTGAGATATTGTTAAATGACAAACACAATTTACCAGTAATACCGCCACTATAACGACTTGTTTTATTAAAATCTTACAATTCTTAGCAGATTTTCATAAGTGGGTTCTTTAGATATATATTTTCGCATTATCATATTAAAAATGTAGTAATAATACGGGGATCAGTTCAATGTTTAATAACAATCGATAACGGATACTCCACTTTAAGTACACAACAGGTGATTTAAAGCAGTTTAGCTAAGCTGTCAAAATGACGACATATTTCGCTAAATTCATACTACTATTAAATTGGCTTAATTTTTAAAATTATTTTCTTATTTATTGTTTTGGTTTCTAAAATAATAATAATAGGTAGTTTTTTCGGCATCCATTGAGAAATATGTGTATGTGTCTGTACGTTTATATTTCCTGTATTTTTCTATATTTTCCGTACCACTGATGCTCTTTCTCGAGGTGGCGAGCATTGCATGGTCCAATGATTCTGAAAGCGATGCTGATGAGAGTTCCAAACTCTTTGGTCGAAGACGAGGACGCAAACTAGGCGCAACCAATCCCATTGACCCCAACCGTTTTAATAAGGAAAGGCCATTTGTTTTTCCTATAAATCCTAGACTTTAGATTTGTTTATATTATACTATCTGTACAAAACATGTATAATCTCACGGGGGAAACTGAACCAAATTATTCAATACTAATAAAAAAAAATATGTCTTTTGTTAATCCCTAAGTTGATCGCTCTAGAAATAAAATTGTCTTTAAATAAAATATCTAGCGAGATTCTATAAAAAGAGAGTAGATTATGATTAAGTAACAAGATCTTCTTTGATTAAAACCCTACAGGCGAAGAAATTAGATATATAAATGTCAAATGTATGTGTGGAGGTTGTCAGTATAAACGAGTGCCCCCGAGGCAAAGAGAATGTCCCAGAATCAGGCCCAACTAGGAAGGTCGCCAGAGATTCGCTCCGGTCGCCTTTCCCGTGGACGGATTAAAAACACACAGAGGCGAAGACGGACACAGGAGATGTCGGTTCGGAGCATTTCTAAATTGCTCGTAAGAAAATTGTCGCTAAGAGTAAACCCGCAATTCTCGTAACCGAAATGAAAACACAGACGCATGCTTAATAAAAGAATTGAGTGAGATTCCACTGGCTGGTTATTATTTCAAAGAATTGACTGAGAGTTGATAAGAGGATTATTACTTTTAAGAAGTGGAGAGATTTGCCACCTTACTGGCTGGCTGATACTATAGCTTTTACGACTATATTTCTCAAACATCCTGCAGTAGAGAACTTGATTTTGCAGTAGAATATAGAGATATTTTATTCAACCAGTTTTTTTTATATTCATTAAACTTGTTATTTGCGTTATCAAAAGTGTTGTGCACTTTATTGGAGGAACTCCTATTCCAGCCTGATTTCGAATGTTTGATTGAACGCAATGGAGCAAATGTTACCACGGTCACAAACAGGAATTACGTAATATGATCTGTGGTACACAAAGGAATCCACAGTAGACTTCGTCGTCAATCCCGATATCATAAGATTGTGGGAAACTTTAATCAAGCCTATCAAGACGACACACCGGTGAAAACCGAGGTAGCAAAGACATCCGGTAAGGTCAATATTACGCACAAAACTATCGGAGTTTGTGACTACGAGGAAGATAGATAGATAGATAGATAGATAGATAGATAAGGTATGGATTGTGTGTGTGAATGTGTGTATTATGTAAGCAACAGGGAAAAGAGTTACTCATCTATACGATCCATTGCTAAAGACGTCGAAAAATGTTTCGCTACTAATTCTCCAGAAACTACCTGACTCTTCCGACTTACTCTATCTATACAAGCGTCAGATCAGACCAAACATAAAATATTGCTGTCATATTTGGGTCAAGGCTACCCAATACACTTTGTCCAGACCCGATAGAGATCAAAAGTGTTTAGGTGTCTTTGTTGATGTCCTAAAACCCGTTCTCCACAGGCGAAACGTCGTGACATTAACGCTATATCCATGAGAAAAATTCAGACGAGCAACATTCTATACTTCCAAGAGTTAGGGCCTTTACAGCTAAGACTCACTACGACATGCACACAGAGGGAAACCAACCACATTCCCTACATATTTATTTTGCAAGAAATAAATTCGGTTCTGAACAGCTTCTTCCTAAGAGCTACTAACTCATGGAACAGATTAGTCGGGGGTTCCTTCCCCGAACAGTACAATCTTAATCTCTCCACGTCTTAGGTCAAACGCTACTTATTCTACTACTTCTTCGATGTGCCCTGTCTCATCAGGACGTAGGCGATCATGGTTCTCCACGTCTCCCTATCCCTGGTTGCTCTTAGTATGCTTGCTCCTGTTACACCTCGCAACCCCCGTTCTGTCATCCACCGGATCAGGCCCTGCAAATATGTTATCCGCTGCTTTCCTCTGTCTCTTTTATCCTTCTATCTGGCCGGTCAGTATCAGGTTTCCCAAGTCCTCCTTCCTCATTGCACGTCCCAGGAACTTTAGCCGTTTCTTCCTGATGTTCACTATTAATTTCCTTTTCGTTCCCATTCTTTACAACACCTCATCGTTGCGTCCACGATATCCTCAGCATCCTTCTGTAGAACCACGTTTCCGCTGCTTCAAGCTTTGTCGTCATCTTCGATGATATTGTCCAGGATTCACTGCAGTATTGAAGAACTGGCATCACATAGCAATCCAGCACTCTTTTCTTTGTTTCTAGTGAAATTTTCCTGTGTGTTAGTACTTTACTCAGCTTCTGGAACGCGTCCTTTGCTATGCCAATTCGCCTTCGCATCTCTCTGTCGCACTTTCCATCACCGGTTAGAACACTTCCTAGGTATTTAAATTTTTGTACTTGCTTGATTCTGGTATCCCCCACCTGTATTTGGTATTTTGGGTTGCCTACATATCCAAATAATATGCCCTTAATTCTCCCTACTACATCTATACAAAAACCTGCTTTAATAAATCTCTTTCTTTAGTGTTTTTTGGGCGTTTTATTAGACGAGCATTTCGTAATACAAAATATCAGTGGTGACTGGGTTCTCTTGATGGAAAGTGACAACTAAACTGGAATAAAAAGTCTGAATTCCAAATCTACCCGAAGAAAGAGGATGGGCTTCATTATGCTACCTTGACGAAGACACACCATTACTGCAATGGTTGCAAGTACATATAGTACTCTGAAAACACTAATGGCTTATGAGATTCGTGACGACCTTTTTTAATGAAACATAAGTACTGTTTAATACAAAAGAACATCAGGTGCATTTGATACGCGATAACCTTGCAAAAGAGGAACTCCATTGTCCAAGTGGAAGTTCGATAGAAGGAAAGCATTATGCGTTCTGGGAAATTTTAGCGTTGGCAAAAAAAACAAAAAAAACAAAAAAAATGCAATGACGTCAAGAGTTGGAAAGTTGACAGGATAATTAAGAAATAGCTTTTAGAGATGTTGATGCGACATCGATATCAAGCAGACAAAATCCTTTAAAAAAATCTTAACAAAAGGTAGAAATGTAACCAAGACACACATGATTTATTCTGTAAATTTATTTCTGAATTGCTACATAGCAATCAAAATATAAGATAAAATTAACAACAGCAGAGACATAAGCACCCTTGAAAATGGCTATAAAAGTGGCCGAAATGATGTGCAATTTTTATATTCCTTATCTCCAATGAAACGGAAAATGTTAGGATGTTATAAAAACTTAATAAAAAATAAACAAATCTTCCTTTTCGGCCGTATTTAATGAAAGATGTTTGAAAGAAACTGGATGTGCGGTGTTGGTGCAGTGGATATCGGGTCGGAACGAGAACTCGGAGGGGGGCGAGTTCGAATTTCAGTTGAATACCTTGCATTCACTTACACGCAATTTACCTTAGGGAACGGTATTAATCTGTCTCTTCCCTCCAGTTATGGATTAAATAACAGGACAGATTGCATTCTATAGCCTTGTTCGGCAACCAGTCTATCGCGGAAAGTAATGGCAACCTACTGCGGGATAATCCTCTGCCCAGTCAGTCATGTCTCTTTCGAGACATGATCGACCAGGCGTTTATCACGTGTGACATTTACCCGTTTTAAAGAAAGATACATATTAATTATGTACACATAATTATGTGAATTAATAAACATACGTTTGGGAATGCAGACATGTCAAAAAACATTATTCAAGTGTTAATAAAACAGTGCACAATGTAGTATAAACAAAGTATTTATCCTATATATGACTAAATATACATAATTTCGACATAGGATCATATATATATATATATATATATATATATATATATATATATATATATATAACGAAAATAAATTGGAAGAATTTATTTATCTATTGGTGATTATTTTGTGAACATTTTAAAGAGATGATGATTTTTTAAAAATCTTATTTCCTTTAAAAAAATAAAACTCTCGTCAGACTGTTAAATTCAGACATTAAATTTTCATTGGATTACGATCCCCCGTAAAATTTAGCTTCCTTGTTACCAAGTTAGTTACAGCGAAACAGGCTTGTATATGGATGACTAATATATTATGCTCTCATTACGACTGAGCTCTCTAGAGAAGAAAAATTTAAAATATTTCCACTTTTGCGATATATGCATTACTCTTCAGGAATGAATTGAGTTCTTTCGGCGACTGGTGTCTGTATACACTACTTATATACGAGACGTTAAAATTTCTCTTCTCTGATTCTATGCGCCTATGACTTAGTGGATAGCGACTCCGAGTGACACCAAATCGGTCGAGTTTCGATCCCGGTCAGAAACAAATGGATGTGTCTAGCCACATTGATGAGCTGTGATACAGCGAATCAGTCTTGTATGTGGATGACTAATATATATATGATGGTGATACATACATATATATGTATACCATCATATGATTCGGGCATTACCTGTATTTCATTTTTACCATCATTATACCCGAACAAGGCCGGACTACACTGTTACTATATATATACAGTTTATATATGTATTAATGTATAAAATATCTGCGTGCGCGTGTATGTGTCTGTGTGATAATATTACTCATATGGCCAACGCAACAAGATAGAATATAAGAAAATTAGCTGTTTTACTAAATTTAAAATTTAAACATTCAACTTGTTTTCATATACTTCAATTTACATATAAATATGAAAGCACGCACGCACGGACACACACGGACACACACACACACATATGTCTATTAACATATATATATATGGTATATATATATATATCAAGAGAGATCAGGAAATTGATACGTATATATACATATATATATATATATATGCACATATATATATATATATAAATATGCATACATAGAGAGAAATTGATATATGTATACATATATCTATATCTTTATATCTATATATATATATATATAAAGATATGTATGTAAATGGATAGAAATATGTATATATTTATACATTTGCATGTGTAAATATATATATATATATATATATATGCATACATCTACAAATATCAATATCTTTAGATACATAAATATATATATATCTGTAGGTAACTATACATATAGATCGATATATTGATTATATATATATATATATATTGATTAAATTATTAAGTTTTATATATATATAGATAGTTATAGATATATACATATGTGTACAGTTATATATATATATATATATATATATATATATATATAGTAAGAGAGATAGACTGATAGATGCATAGATATGAAACTTTGGGAAATACTGGAAAAACATAAATAAATATATAATCATCAAACAACAAGGATTTTGCCCCTTGGTTTTTAATCACACACACACACACACACACACACACACACACACACACACACATATATATATATATATATATATATATCAGTGCAAAATCTTTTTTTTTCCCACATAATTTACCCATAGATACCTACTGAAACTTCAACATACCATTCGTGTTTCACGTTGATACTATCTTATCACCAAACTTCTCAAGCAATAATGACACCAACCGTTCTTATTGGCACTCGTTATCAATTTTACGCTGGGAGAACTTCTAATTAATCTTTTTATTGTGTATTTTCCTCCAGCGATACAGGAAAATTAATCCGTTCTACACCCGATACGGTGTTAACAGATTAAATACGATATATTATCAATAAGAAAATTTATCATGAATACCGTCTTATTGTTTTTAGTAATGTTCGCCCAATACAAGCCTCAAGAGATACTCCAGGTAGAAGGTTACGGTGTAGTTGTATAGGCGTAAAAAACGTAAGTATTAAAGTGTACGATTAGTGCTAGTTTTGAATACGTGAAGGATGTAGTGAATAGGTAAACCATGTTGGCAGTTCATTCTCCAAGGAAGCAGTGTTCTCAAGGAACACGCTTGGGCAATCATGTCTCGAAAGAGACATGACTGACTGGGCAGAAGATTATCCCGCAGTAGGTTGCCATTGCTTTCTGCGGTAGACTGGTTGCCGACCAAGGCTATAGAACACAGTCTGTACTATTATTTAATTGGAGGGAAGAGACGGATTAATATCTTTCTCAAGCGTATCTGCGCGTAAGTGAATGCAAGGAATTCAACTGGAATTCGGACTCCTTCCGAGCCGATATCCACTGCGCCACAATGCACATATGGGAAAACTTTATCCAAATAAAACTGCTTTCTGACTAACGAGGACTAATCCAGTGCTAGGAAGGTTGGGTCACTGTGTTGGGCCAGAAAGTTTTTCCACCTGAATTCATCTTGCACATACACTAATCAACCATCCAACCCTGCATTGAATACTGTTATATCTGATCAGGCGCCCCTGCTGTTCGTCTCAGTGTTCTCGACAGGCTCCAAAGGAGAATCTGTAATGTGATTGACCTCGACCTGGCAGCTCGACTCCAGCAATTTTCTCAGTGGCGAGATGGGGCTTCCCTCTGTCTCTTCTACAAATATTTTCATGGCTTCTGCTCCAACGAACTGAGGTCACTGGTGATCCCTCCACAAGAATTTACTCTTGTAACCAGACTGGCAACAAGTTCCCACCCTTTTGCAGTTAAATAAACCAAATTCAGGCGATACTTCTACTCCAACGGCTTTTTTCTCGCATTTCCCGCCTTTGGAACTCTCTTCCATATACTTATTTTCCTGACGGCTACAACCTCCAGGAATTTAAATGCAATGTCAATTTCTATCACTGTCTTCACTCCTGTGTTAACATCCTTCTCTTGTCCTTTCTCTGACACCCCCTGTACCTGGTTCGTTTTTCTCGTCACTGTGGCCTTACATAGCACGAATCTTTTATTTTATGCCGTTATCTGTTTCTTTTAAAGATAGAGTATAGCACGAGAAATCAGATACTTAAGTGCCATATGTGATACGCGCTTCGTGCGATCATATCTCGAAAGAGGTATGACAGACTGGGAAGAAGATGATCTTACAATAGGTTGCAATTACATTCCGCGGTAGATTGGTTGCCGACCAAGGCTATAGAGCCTAATCTTTCCTGTTATTTAACCCATAACTCTTTCTAAGGCCCCACGAAATATTTGATTCCTTCTGACACACCTTAACCATTCTGGGAGCAGGTTAGAACAAAAATTGAATATTGTTAACATATCTGGACTGAAACTGTTCAATTTTACATTAATTCTAGTATTGATAGAGTTCAAAATAGTTCCTACGGTCTTGTAGCGGGGGTGGAGCATATTCTTCTCTGTACAACCTGTTTCCCACAGATGCAATAGCGTAAATCTATCCTTCGTGCATCGCTACTTCCATGGCAAATGCTCAGATGAGAAGGATGATAACTTTACAGCTAGGACAAGCCATACTACTTCCCAGGACTATTTCCCCCGTATTCCAGATGCAAGGAAATGCTTTCTTTTTTTTTTAAATGCTGATAACCTCCTGCGTGCGTGGTTCTCTGAACTCTAACATCTTGACCTCTTTAACTTAAAGGTCAATCATTATTTATCCTCCTTATGTTCATAATCTTCTCTTCGTACGACCTCCTCGTTCACATACCATACACCTCATTCATAACCATTTCAATATTAGCTTTTAATCTTGAGTGTCACCCAGTCTTTTTTATTGGGTGAAATATACTAGGAATTATTGGGTGAAATATACTAGGAATCGCAACAGATGATTGTTTTTTTTGTTTTTTTAATTATAGGCTCATTTTGGAGTATCAAATGTGAGTAAAGATGTTATAACCAAAGAATGTTTTCCCACGTTAAAAGAATAAACTGTTTTCATTTCACAGATCTCCATCAACCCTCATTCTACCTTCTCAAGCAGAACTCCGTCAGTGTTGTACGAAATTGCTGCTCAGTTCAGGCAGTGCCTGACCTATAACGATGGCTGCCTATCCGTTTCCGTCGCCCCACTCCGACGAATCCTGTTGGCCAGTCTCGCTAGTGTCCATGTTTTGTACACCACCAGAATAACCAACACTATCAGTACTGTCGAGTTGGTTGACGCCGACATCGCCTCTGAATTAGTAGTCCAATCCAAGTGCCCTTTTAGCGCTAATCGCCGCTCTTGCAAGCCCACCGACAAAACCTGTTCCTTTAGTGTCCTCGAGGAATTGTTCATCTGCTTCTTCTGTAGTTATATTTGGGTCGGCATAACGTAAGTCGTGTTCCTTATCTGCATAGTCTAGCTTGTTTAGTGCCGGAGAATATTTTAATGTTTTCAAATTTATGCCGGGACCTAGGAAAGTGTAGACTGGGACGGTGAACTCGACGAATTTACGTTTCTTGCCTTTTCCTTCCCTCTGTTTTAGTGGTGCCATTTATTTCCGGTTCCTGCTCGAGAGTTACATTATTTTGTTATCCCCCTTTGCAATCCGTGAAAATTATTTTCTCATCGAAAGCAGGTCTATTATTTGGTATAGGCACGATTTCTTTTCTGTTAAAGGCACAGTGCAAGGAAGCGTAATTCTTTACTTTTCATGTAATGCAATAGAATAATTCCGTTACTAACTGTAAGGACGTGTTGATAGCGTAATGGATATCGGCGCGAATCGACTTTAACATCCGGACTCATCTGTTGCCTTCCGTTTCAACCAAATGAGCTTAGAAGAAGCCTGAATACGTCGCTTCTACCCCCAAGCTATAGATTAAATAGCAAATTATACTTGAATTTTGAACATTAGATGACAACTAGTATAAGAGAAAAGAAAACGTGAATTTAAAAAAAACGTCGAGAAGACAACGGCAAAATATGAATGTATGGTAACTCACAAATAATTTTTTAATCATTTCAACCCAAGCAAGGCAATAAAGCCACTAGGGCGCAAGGGGTTACTGAGTCTTAACGAATAACTATGAAAACTACTACTAAGGAGAGAGGGCAATAAAAGAGTAAGAATTAAGAAGACTGAAGATAACGATTGATACTGCATTTGAACTTTTGAAGATCAAAGTTGACTAGGACCCAGGAAGCCGGAATAAAGTTACACAAGCAAGAAGTAGGGTAGATGGAACTGTTAGCATAGAACTTACCATTTCAAATGTAAAATTCTGATACTTTGCCGCCAATGTGCGCTTACATTAATAAAGACAACGTACCCTAGTTGAAAGTTCATCAGAACGATTACCACGAATGTATTTATAGAAAAGGCACAGGGAAGCTATGTTATGGCGGTAGGAAAAAAGACTGAAGACGAGATGCTAGGTCAGGATCAATAACATTGCTGACTGATCTTCAGATTTTATTAAGTAGCTCTAAACTTATAGCAGGATAAATGTGTCAAGAATATTCAAAGTATAGACGTATGGTGGATTTATAGATGTGTAAGATATATTCTAGAGGAAAGGTTTGTCTAACACGACGCAATAAATCAGCTTTTCGAGAAACCGACCTAGGAATTGATACAATATAATCATTGCTCATCATGTCAGTGGAAAACGCTAGTAAAAGAAAGCGCAAGGAGTCACCCTCCTGGGGGTTTAGCATCTGCCATACTGATGAAAAGCAAAAGGAATTTGTTTTTTTGAAGCGTTAAAGTTAACAAGCCATTCTTTACCCTAGATTGTAGGTCATTTTTAAGATCAAATTTGCCGTTATTAAACCAATCAGACTTACTTTTAAAACAAGGAGTAAATCGTTGCGTCATCAGCATAGATACTATTTACTAAAAGAAGTAAATGTTTTTGACTCAAACATAAACGACCAATATTATGCTTGTTGACCCACACAAAACCAATTTATCTATTCTCGAACAAAAATAAAATAAATATTTAAATAGCATCGGGTATATACCGTTGAAACAAAGTTTTTCGTGAGATAACCAAAGTTAAGCAACGTCAAGTCTGGTTATCACTTACACTACCGGGCATAATTATTAGGCCACCCCAGTGTTTTAAAAGGAATGATGTATTTCATACTATTGTTTTAGTATTTATTGTCAAGTAAATAATTATAAATGAAAATAGAATGGTTCTTTTGTTAATACTGCACAATAACATGTATATTAAATTACTTTATAAATATTTAAAAAGTACCCATATTGCAGTTTCATCATTGAATGACTGAATGAAGAAAATTTTGGGTGATTCGGACAAGTTCATCTTGTAAAATTTTGCAAAGTAATAATAACTTATCTTCGTGAGTACGTAGGTAAATGCCGATCGGTATGCAACATATATTTTTACTGCCACGTTCCAGTCTTCGTGCAGCTGATGGAAAAGTTTCTATAGACTTTGTATGTTCTGTTGTTTAGGTTAAACGTTATATCTAGGAAATTTACTATTTTTCGATTGGATTTTATATCGATTGAAAATCCTGGGTTTTGAAGGTCTTTATTTTTCCTTTTCTTATATTTCTGTTCATCTGATTTACAATTTAGTATTACTAGACCATCGTCTCAGTATAGAACCATCTCTTTTTTTGTTAATTACATTTTCTAATATGTTTATTATATATACATCAACGGCCACTCATATCTCTGCATCATCATAGCTACGCCTTAAAATATACATTAAGAAATGAAATGACGATTTATCTTGTCTCTATTGCGACGTTCGGCATTACATATACTCTTCAGAGGAACTGAAGATATATTTTTTCACAATTAGGTTTTCTGAAGATTGGATGCCATTTTCATCAAACTCAAAGAAATGGAAGGTGAACTTTTCATTTTATTTATAACTATCAATACTTGATTACGTTATGTCGAGCAATATTGTTCCAATGGCTGTTTCCTTTAAAAGGTTATCTTTCAGATATATTCAGGTAAACTGAATCTTCATAATAATTAACCATTGGTTAGATTCAACTTAGACCGGTAAACAATTGTGTTAAAAAAGAGATTAATACATATTTAAAGTAAAAATTTAATATGTAGAGCTTTTCAGTATTCGAATTTGGAAGATCAGCCGATTATGCAACTTTGGTTTCAATCTTTCGGTATCTTCAAGAATTTTATATTAATTGATCACCCATCGCTTTTTCGAAGGCGTAACAGAAACTTCCAGAACTAATAACAAGAAGTTTAAGATAAAGGAGGTGCTGGTCAAGACTAACGATATAATATTGTAAACACTTTATAATATTACAATTTATTATAATATATAATGCGTTTGAAAAAGGGTTGGATGATCAGTTAATATAAGACGTCTAAGGACACCGAATGTTTGAAACCAAGGAAGCGTAACCGGCTGATCTCCTGAATTACATACATAATATATATATATATATATATATATATATATATATATATGTATATATATATATAAAATATATAATATAAAAATAAAAATAAACAAATATATAATATAAAAATAAAAATAAACAAATACTGTTCAAAAAAAGTACATTTTTAAATCCAAAACTTCTTTCCTATATATATATATATATATATATATATATATATATATATATATATAATATTACACTGTTAAATAAATGAATTTAACATTGAGTTCTCTTGAGTTCGTCTCTTTTGGAATTTACCCGGATTACATACCAAGTGTACTATGTTATATATATATATATATATATATATATATATAATTGAGAAATAAAATTGTTTTATCCTGATGAGCAATGTTAATTATATTTGGGTATAATAGCTGCGTTTCAGGTTTTCAGAGTTTTCTCATATCTTTTGAAAGTGTAAGACTCACATCAGTATCAATATAATCCTATTTGTTAAGCACTTCTGTGTTTAAATGGTTTTATTTTCAAGATCACATTTTTATCACCAACCTAATGGTTGAAACCAAGGAAGCGTAACCGGCTGATCTCCTGAATTACATATATATATATATATATATAATATTACTCTGTTAAATAAATGAATTTAACATTGAGTTCTCTTGAGTTCGTCTCTTTTGGAATTTACCCGGATTACATACCAAGTGTACTATGTATATATATATATATATATATATATATATATATATATATATATATATATATATATATAATTGAGATATACAATTGTTTTATCCTGATGAGCAATGTTAATTATACTTGGGTATAATAGGTGCGTTTTAGGTTTCAGAGTTTTCTCATATCTTTTGAAAGTGTAAGACTCACATTAGTATCAATATAATCCTATTTGTTAAGCACTTCTGTGTTTAAATGGTTTTATTTTCAAGATCACATTTTTATCACCAACCTATAATGTTGAATATTACCTTTGTAAAATCCACCGTGGAGTTTCTGTCAACAACCTCATCACAATAGGTTTTTCTTCAGTTGTTAACCCTAATACCAACAGGTACAGAAATCAGAGTTGTCCTCCAACTAGACTAGTTACCAACGAAAGGCAGCAAATCTAGTCTGCCCTGTTTTTTAATCCATAGCTTCAGATGTGAATTGAAGAGTATTTTTGGGAAAGTGAACGCAACGGCTGGAATTCGACCCATCAAGACAATCTCAGCTTTCACTCCGATAGCTTCCACACTACGCATATATCCTTTCACAAGACTATAATATTCAAATATTCATTCGCCAGGATAACATTTTGCCAGGAAGTATTAGAAAAAATCTCAAACTGTGAAATAGCCTCATCGACTCAACTCGTTCCTCACATATCACCAAGTCTTTTATCTCTCAACCGACATGGAAAATGACAGCGAACCAGTAAAAATTCTCTTTGGTCTTCCACTTTCGAATATTATGGAAGAAATCTCTTTTTCCGAGAGTGGTTAGATGCTTTTATATATTACATCGTCTATTGATGATATCGGTTGACAAGGGCAAAGCCAAAAGAAAATTAATAACGTTAAGTGTCAACTTTGTGTGATGATTTTTCGTGGGATTACAGAGATAAGTTTTATCAACCTGACCATAAAATATGTTCTTAATTGATGCTATCTTTTTCGGCAAGATGTATCCAACAAAATGGCATGGTCACGAATAATCGAGCAGTAACCTACTTTTTTGCACACCAAATTCGTCAGTAAGATTGAAAATGAAAAATCTATATCGTCGTTCAACAACGAGCAGTTGTGGGGAAATGAAGCATCATTGCAGGAAAGAAACCTCTCTGATGACCGTCGCTATTATAATAAAGATCGTTGCACACACACACACACACACACACACACACACACATATATATATATTCAGTAATGAATTAGAGTACTCTAACTACTGGCGTATGATGCATCACATTCTAAAAGTCTGCCTTCTTCTACTGAGCGCCTATAGCTCAGAGGTAGAACATCCGACTGACGCCAATTTGTTTCAGGTTTCAATCCTGGGTAAAAGCGATCAGATGTCTAACCGTTAACTGTGATATAGCGAAACAGATCTGTCTGCGGATTACTATATATATATATATCCTGTCGCGCTCAGTCAGAGGGATAACCTGGGGCCAACAAACTTCAACCTTTTCGATGTCATGTTCAAGCTTTTCTTTTTCCTCTAATTATTTGCGGGTTACCGTCCCATTACTTGAGAAATATGTCAGTATAGAGAGAGAAGGTAGAGAGAGACAGAAAGAGAAAGAAAGAGAGAGAGAGAGAGAGGGGTAGAGAAAAAGAGAGGATGAGAGAACGAGAAAGAGATATGGGTTTTGAAGGAAATCAAATGCTTAGTTTTAATAAAGAGAGAGAGAAAGAGAGAGGGGGTATAGGGGTAGAGAGAGAGGGTAGAGAAAGAGAGAGAGGAAGTGAGCGAGAAAGAGATATTGGTTTTTAAAGAAAACAAATACTAATTTTTTTATATATATTTTATTTTTATATTTTAGTTTATTTATTTTTTTTATCTGTGTTCACCATGACCGTACATAAATAAAATGATATTTCCATTCTGTTAGAAATGTTTGTGAATTAAATTTAAGGATAATTATTAAATGTTTGTTTGGTTAAACAAAATAATGTTAAGCTTACGTAGTTTCTGCTTATTTCAACCTGCTTTGTTTTGATCAGAGTATTCTAAATTGTTGTTGAGTTTAGTTTAGTTTAGTTCAGTTGTTTGTTTTTTACCAGCATATCTACACTTTTGGGTCATTTAATACTGAAGAATTTGTTTGGTTTTTGTTTACTGCTTGTTGATCTTTTGTGAGTCTATTGCTGTCGAGATATAAGTAGAGGAGTTGTGATTTGATGTGTGATGGTTATATGCTATCTTCTTTTGCAACTATATTTTGTTATATAATTTTGTTGCTTTTAGAAATTCTAAAAGCTCATTTGGGTCAGCTTTGTTGAAGATGTCTTTCAGATTGTTTTCTTAAAAGTATCTTAATCGCATTTGTTCAAGATCTATGCAACTTGTTAGTATATGTTTCACTGCGTAGAGCTCCTGACATGGAATGCAAATTGGTGCCTCCTCACCTTTTAGTAGGTGTGAATGGGTGACAGCGGTGTGGCCTATTTGAAGTCTAGTCATTACTACTTCTTCTCATCTTGACATTTTGCTGTTGGAAATTTTAACTTCTATCAATTCTTTGAGGATGGTTTTTGTAGAGTTTGTTATTTCTGCAGGAGTTCCACAACTCTTGCCATTTCGTTATAATAAAGTTGTTGATTAGAGATTTGTAATATGTGTGGGGTACTTTTATATCACTAATGTTGATGTTTAATGATTTTTAGCTGCTATGTCTACTTTTTCGTTTCCTCTGAGAATAATACGGCAGGGAATCCAGCATAAAATAATGTTTTTGTTTTAGGTGATGAGGTTGATTCTTTGTAGGAGATTGATGATCAGAGGGTTATTTAGGTTTTTGTTTTTTAGTGCCATTATGATAATCAGTTTACTGTTGAGATTACTTTTTTGAAATGCGTTAATGTATTTAATTTTGGAGTTGTCAAAAACTTATTACTAGAGTTAGTACATAAACAACATTAGATTGAATTATGCAAGTTATTAATGATACTAGAGTGGCAATTTGATTCTTTGCTGATGTATAATATTACCCAGTGATTACAGGCGATCCTGGCTCAAATATTATGATAACAATGAATCAAGAGAAAAAAAGGGAACATGGCCGTAAATATTCCGCCTCAGTTTGAATAACAAATTCACTGCTCTTCTGAACGAAATATATGGAAAAAGAAAAGAGAGTTTAGTATTTTAATACAGAGGGGAAGCAAAATTAGGTATATAACATTGAAAAACAAAACGTATTGATTGTACAAACATATCAACAATAGCATATTAATAGTAGCCTCTCAGTATTAAATCAATCGTCGCTATTATAATAAAGACCGTTGTGCATTTATTTCTCTATATTTGGGGAGGACTATTTACGCCCTTGCCCTTCGAGTTAGTTCTCTGGGGAAATGGTATACTTTAAAAAAACGTAGCTACCCACCGCTATTTACGCATCGTTCTTCAGCAATGAATTGAATACTCCTGGCGTTTGTTTACATTGTGCATATAACACGTTAAAATCTGCCTTCCTCCACCGAGCGCTGATTGCTTATAGGAATAGTCTCTGACTTGGTCGGGTTTTAATCTTGGCTGGAAGCAATCGGATGTCTAACCGTAGGGCAGAGCTATAGTACAGCACAAGACTGTCTGACAATATATATATATATATATATATATACTAATACAGAGATAGTAAAGAGGCTGGATCAGTTCATTCTCTTTACATACTATTAAACTTTACTACCAGTTATTAAAACTCTTGAAGCGTGTTTGCTCTTTAACAGTGCCTTATTATTTTTTGCAATAATTAAATTGTAGATTTGTGAAGAATATATATATATATATATATATATATATTCTCTATTGTAATAAGAAAGACAGTTTAGTATTTATTTGTATATCCTCTCTATTATAATAAAAAACGTTGTGTATTTATTTGTATGCATACATATATATATATATATAAACCATCTCTAGATATATAGCAGGAGCACCAGGTCATAAGTGGAAGCAATACTCTAATCATGGACAAATGGTAGGCTCATAGATATGTAAGATAGATTCATGACAGAAAAATGTTTTAGCACGACATATTGATCCAGTTTTTTATTTTTTGTTAGAAGCTGAACTAGCAACAGATACAATATAGTCTATCCATTTTATGTCAGCTGAGGACGTTAGCCCGAGAAACAGCAATGAGTCAATCTCCTGGAGATTAACATGAGTCATGCTGATGGAAATCAAAGAGAGATATCTCCGATGATTAAGAGAAAGCAATATAGTTTTAGGAATTTAAAATTAACAGGCTATCCTTTGCCCAAGTTAGCAACTGACTGAAGGTCGTTTTGGACGTCAGCTGCCAATTTGACCTTATCGAACTGTAATTACTTTTAATCCTTTTAATGCGATCTTCATGTGAACTCTTCTGCTCAAGTTGCACGTCTATTCAGCACATGGACTTGTAACATCTTAAACATGAAAATCTTTTTTCTTTGAGCAGGATCTTCTCTTTGTGAAATCGCTTCGCGCTGCTCCTGTATTTGTTATCGGCTTACAGATAACGCCTGCGTCGCACTTGATAATCTGACGTCGTCAGGCTGCCATCATTGTCTGTCAAATCTTCATCTGAGGAAAGGCTCCATAGCCACTCAGAGTCCGAGTTGCTAGATAAGAAATTAGAGCGGGAACGGCGCTAATGATTAAATCTCTGAACGAGGCCCAGTGTATAAGCTGACTTTTGTTCAGTATCTTCCTCAGATTAGGTCAATAAGAGTAATCTTTTGAAAAGAGAAGCCATTTAATGAAGTGATAACTGTAGAGAAGAAGAAGAAGAAGAAGAAGAAGAAGAAGAAGAAGAAGAAGAAGAAGAAGAAGAATGTAAAAAGGAGAGGAGAGGCTTAAAAGAAACTAAAGGAAATAACATGAAAAAAGAAGAGAATAAATATTTAACTCCTAATAATAATAATAATAACTAGTTTTAACCTGTGAAAATTTCACCGTTTTTTATTGAAATTTTCTGATCTGTCATAATTCTTCATGGTGAGTAGTCCGACAATAAAATAAAGGTAGAAATTCCACTATTGCATCGTTAAATATTTGAGCGTAACAACTTTAACAAAATATTGTCATAACAAAAATAAATATGAATACTGATTGTTATTTTAAGAATCTAAACTTATTTATAAATGGATAAATGTATGTATGTATGTGTGTGTATGTGTGTGTGTGTCCGTTACCTATAGACTCCGAAACGGCTGAACCGATTTTCTTGAAAATTTACACAGTTTTACCATAAGCGTCTGCAATTGTTCTTAGCTAGGTTTTGTGTCGAGGTACCCCCGATAAATATCGATAATCGAAAAAATTGGGTTATAGAAGGAGTGGTCCGATTTTAATCAAATTTGATACACTCATAGACAAAGACATAAGAAACGATCTTCAGAATTTTCAAGGTTGCAGTTCTTACAATAGTGCAGAAAATAGATAATATATATATATATATATATATATATATATATATATATATAAAAAAGGTAAGATGTTTGTGTGTGTCTGTTTATCTGTCTGTATGTCCTTTATACAAATCCACAAATTTTATCCGATTCTCACCAAACTTCACACAAATATTCTTTAGGCTGAGTTTGAGCTCCAGGACCATGGATTAGTTTTAAAGCTTTCATTACACCCGAGCAATGCCGGGCTATACTGCTAGTTGTGTGTAAATAAAAAAATTCTTTCATTCATTTTCTCACTGCAATCAAGTCATATATTTACCCTCTTAGTCCGTTATTTATGAGATATTAGCGGGAGACATTAAAACTCATTTCCTTCTTTCTTTCATTCTTTCATTTTCTCGCTGAAACCACGTAGTGTCTTCCCTCTTTTCCTAAGCAATCAAAATTCACCGTCTTACGAACATTTTTCTTAATAATAATTTATAAAATCTTTCAGCAGACAATGTTATATTTATATATAATAGTAAATAGATGTTTTGGCGTTTTCTTTACAACGCTGTTTCCGTTGGTCGATTCTGTGAGCCTGAAAAATGCCGCTTTTATCGCGGACGCTTTCGACCCTGGTCCTCTTCGTCGGGATCAACGTGTAGTATCTGCCCTCAGGCGGATAAACTACATTTCATCTGTCAGTTGTGTTGCTGGTCAAAAACAGCGCAACTGAAAATATTATTGACAGGTACCGGGTCTCGTCAGACAGCCTCTCGCCGCATTATCCTTCATCGCTGCACAAAAGAATGGGGATCAGCAGTAATATCGCTACCAGCGCAACCGACGGCTGCAGAGGCTGGGTTATTTTTGGACCTAACCTAAGTTCTCGGGCCTCCCACATTAAACTGATCTTCTGTTACCCACAGCCTTTTGGCCAAGAACAAAGTATAGTATCTGTTCTTATCGGTTTAATCAGATTCTCTCTCTCTCTCTCTCTGTCTTTATTTGAATATTCGCTTTTTTCTTTTCTTTCATTTTCTCACTGAAACCAAGTAGCACATTTTCCCATATTTCCACGCGAACTAAACTTCCAGTATTTGTGAAGCAGTGGCAAAATGTAACGGCCGTGCGAACTAACGAAGGCAGAGGCAAGTCCAATTAGAAGAACAAGAACAAGAACAAGAAGAACAAGAAGAAACAATGGAAAAATGGTAAAGACAATTTGAACGACGTATAAATAAATTCATATGCAGACATGAGGAACAACCGCTGAAAATGACAGGATTAATTCTTCGGAAACCTGTAAAAGCTAATAATGATTTAAAAAAACTTTTATAACAATAAAATTTGTCACAAAAATATTTAATCTGTTTCTGTTGTGGTTACAGCTTTGGGTTTGATAAAAAAAGAACTCAACAATGAAATCCATGGTGCATCATCATCCCAGGAAATCCCAAAAAGAATTCAAAGAAGCACAGCTAATATTCTGAGAAGAGCTTTGTCCATTTATTTAAGTTTTATTTTTTGACAATATCTGTCACTTATTTCAATGGAAACGAGAAAGATATGCCCTAGTGATCATAAAACAAATGCAGGTAAAAAATAATGTTTTTATCATAATAACTAGCAGTATAGCCCAGCGTTGCTCGGGTGTAATGAAATCTTTAAAACTAATCCATGGTCATGGAGCTTAGACTCTTTGGACGTTGGCACGAAAGACTAAAAAACAATAGCTGTTTCCAGTTAAAGCGAAACCGTAGACTGAAAGAAAAATGAATAGATGTAAGTCAAATTTTGATTTCTTGGTATCTATATCAAATAAGTGTTTTAGTCGTTAACTGAATTTTGAAGGCTAAATAAGTCTTCTGAGTAAAGGGTATCATGGCTGAGACTAAGAACTACAATTTTACGTACTTAGAGCCAAACTCGAAGCAAAGACTAAAATAAAAGGGCTGAAAAAATACAGACATACAGGCAGATAAACAGACACACACACAAACATTTGACCTTTATATATATAATGTATTTTTTGCACTATTGTAAGAACTGCAACATTGAAACTTCTGAAAATCGTTTCTTATGTCTTTGTCTATGAGTGCATCAAATTTGATTAAAATCGGACCACTCCTTCTATAACCCGATTTTTTCGATTATCAATATTTATTTGGAATACCTCAACACAAAACCTAGCTAAGAACACTCGCCGATGCTTATAGTACAACTGTGTAAATTTTCAAGAAAATCGGTTCAGCCGTTTCGGAGTGTATATGTAACGGACACACACACAGACACACACACACACACAAAGTTCCAGTTTAGATAGATAATAATAATAATAATAATAATAATAATAATAATAATAATAATAATAATTCGATATTAAATAAGGTTAAATATAGGGTTACTATTTTGTAGGATGCATCAACCTATAGATATATGCTTGTATACGTGAGCGTGAGTGAGGAATATCAATACAGTCATATATATTTTAAAATAGTCTATGATTCAACAAACAGATTCCTATCTTTGGACATTTTGTTAGATTTTGTGCTTCTAGCTGAAAACGTTTCAGAAGTTCTACACAAGTTAAACGATGTAACTGAACTGAGAAGACATCTTTCGTCGGTTATGTAAAAATATCATAACGTAATATTATCCGGGATACGTCAAATTTTTATATGTTCAGTACATTTCCAGGTGTATTGAGAGCATTATCACTGCAGTTTCCAATCTTACACAGAGGAAATATAAAGGCACACGATGACACAGCAAACATAGAAAGGAATCTACAAGAAGTCTAAGAGAAGGTTGAATTGAAAAGCAAAAAGAAAGGAGAAATCATTTAATTGTAAGATATTCCTCGTTATGACAAAAAACTAAGTCCAGCGGCAAGGTTTCTGACCGGACGATTGGAGATTTTTAAGAACGTCAAAACTACTCTTAATTGCTATTGTTCCCAGCCCCACCCTGAACGGCGTGGTAGCATGAGTTAGGGTCACATCTATGGGGAAATAATGACACCCTCAAGCAAAACACTATGAAAGTATAAAAATACATTTTTATCGCAAAAATACCAGTAATAAATTTTACTATAAAAATTTCTAATGATACATCAGTCAGTCAGTTAAGTGCTATACGTGATACACGCTTCGACGATCATATTTCGAAATAGATATGACTGACTTGGCAGAAGATTATTCCACAGTAGGTTGCTATTACTTTCTGCAGTAGACTGGTTGCCGACCAAATCTACAGACCCCAATCTGTCCTGTTATTTAACTCATAATTAAAGGGAAGAGGCGGATTAATACATTTCCCAGTGGTATTTGCGCGTAAGTGAATGCAAGGAATTCAACTGGAATTCGAACTCGGCTCCCTGATTTCTCGTTTCAAGCCGATATCCACTGCACCACAACGCATATCCAAATCAGGGAGCCCAACGTGGGGCACTAATAATGCATACTAATACTGACTAATAATACATAATTATGTTGAAATAATATATTTTATAGCGAAATGAATAAAAATATATTTAATCTGTAGTTGAAAGCATAAAACTGCGGTCAAAATATATTTAGTTGAAGCCATAAAATTGTGTTCAAAATATTTAGATTTTGGCATTAAGTAACCTATAGAGGTTGATATACCGCTAAATAGAATCAGCCAAGCAAACAAACAACAACAACAACAAAAAAAAACTTCATTGTGCCATGTCCCTTCAAGACGTAGGCGATCATGGCCTTCCACGTCTCCCTATCCCTGATAGCTCTTAGCACGCTTTTTCAAACCCCGCTCTGCCATCCACCTGCTCAGGCCCATCAAGTATGTTATCGGCTCCTTTTCCCTGTCTCTCCTTCTCTTTTTCTGACTTGTGAGTATCAGATTCTCTAAGCTCTCCTTTCTCATAACTTGTCCCAGGAACTTCAGCTGCCTCTTCCTGATTCTCAGTTTTAATTTCCTTTTTGTTTCCATCCTTTCGAAAACCTCATCATTGCTCACATGCTAGGTCCATGATATCCGCAGCATCCTTCTACAGAACCACATTTTAATTGCTTCAAGTTTTTCCTTTTTTATTTTGATGATATTGTCCAGCATTCACTTCCATATTGAAGAACAGACATCACATAGCAATCCAGTACTCTCTTCTATGTTTCTAGCGAAATTTTCTTGTCTCTTAATACTCTGCTCAGCTTCTGGAATGCGTCTTTGGCCATGCCAATACACCTTCGGATCTCAATGTCGCAGTTTCTGTCTTCCGTTAGAACACTTCCCAAGTACTTAAATGTTTGTACCTCCTTGATTTTATTACCCCTGACCTGTAGTTGGCATTTTGGGTTCCTCTGTTTGCTGACGATCATACATTAGTTTTTCTTGCAGTTTATTTGTAGTTTTTCTTTTTTCATTCATCTTTTTAGCAGGTCTTGTTGTTTTATTTTCGTGTCAGCTATCAGCACTGTATCATCTGAGTATCTGATGTTGTTCAGATCGTGACCGCCAATGACTAATACTGGAATAACTTCTAGGGTCCTCAGAATAGTCTCGTTGTACAAGTTGAACAGATCAATCCGTATAATATCAAACGATTTCTTAAAGATATCAAACTATTCTAAAATATAACTTCAACAAAACTACAATATCAAACACACATATCACCACCTATCAGTCAGTTAAGTGCCATACTTGGGCGATCATGTCTCGAAAGAGACTGACTGACTGGGCAGAAGATTATCCCGCAGTAGGTTGCCATTGCTTTCTGCGGTAGACTGGTTGCCAGCCCAGATTATAGAACCCAATCTGTCCTGTTATTTAACCCATAACTGGAGGAAACAGACAGATTAATATTTTTCCTAAGGGTACTTGCGCGTAAGTGAATGCATGAATTCAACTGGAATTCAATATCACCACCTATAGTAACTATCAAGTGTTAATACTCATCCTTTAATGCGTTATACAAATTTGTATATGGACAAAAGCTGAGTATTATTTACCATGTATTCAGTTGTGAAAGCAGAATAATGTATATCATATTTATTACTTCAAAGCTGACAAGAAAATTAAATTTCGACATTAAATGGCCCATAAGAAACTGGTATGTTGGTGAACACAATGAACAATCAATTGTAAGAATACAGAGCGCATGGTTGTCGACATAAGGAAAAACAAAAGATGAAAGCTACAGTCTGAAAATGTCCGAATTACAGTGAATGGAAATATTTCCCGTTTCTTTATATGAAAACTTTCATTAACCGAGCATTCATTTGACATTTATAAAAATCTTTCTTAAAATATATATTTTTAAAGGCTGCATCCTGGACACATTTTGTTATATAGCAATATACAACAAACACGTATATATATAAAAATATATCAAGTGATATTTTTATTAATGAACGATGGACCGTGTAGCCTAGTGAACAGAGAGTGAGAGAGCGCGCTCCTAAGGGGTTGACGGGGGGGTCGTCTGTTGCTCCTCTGCTCTGGTCTGGCTCTCTCGTCTGCCTCTGTCTCTCTGCCCGACTAATCCGTGTTTTCGCGGTCTTTATATATCTTCCAAAACCGGGACTTGTTTCTTCCGGCTTTGCCTTGATCACGCGACGCCCACGCGACGCCTACGTAATTCTCAGAGTCACCTGTCTGTTTGCCTCTGAGTTATTTCCGCATCTGCCGGAAATAGGGTCAAAGTGACATCCGTTACTTTTCACCGACCGGAAACAACACGGCTTGTATCAGCCTTTCTTGGGTGGGCCAGACCGTTATATTACAATTTTCTAGCAAACTAATGTTCTTTCTTTATACAAATCTTCACCAAAATGATAAGAAAAACCACATTGCAAAAGATCTGATATAATGATTTAAATACCAATACAATAGTTTTGTTTCCGTTAGTGCTTAAATACGGTTGCTCTTGGGCCTGCTTCCGCCACCCACGTAGCATAAATATCCTCCCTGTTGACGCTATGTGAATAGCACACACTTCATCCACTGTTTAGTTAGTTAAGTGCCATACGTGATACACGCTTTGAGCTATCATGTCTCGAAAGAGACATTACTGACTGGACAGAAGATTATCCCACAGTAGGTTGCCATTTCTTTCTGCGGTAGGCTGGTTGCCTGCCAAGGCTGTAAAATCCAATCTGTCCTGTTATTTAAACCAAAACTGGAAGAAAGAGACTGATACCTTTCTCATGGATATTTGCACTTAAGGGAATGCAAGGAGTTCAACTGGAATTGGAACTCTGCTCCCCGATTTGTCTTTCCGAGCCGGTATCCACTGCACCACAACGCACACCCACTGTTTACGCCGCTTGAAATCAATAAATACTTCTCATAAGTGGAGTATTAACAGATGCTTTTCTTCTCTCAAACTGTGTACTCATCTACGTTTTGGAAGTGTTTATAGTGATGATGTATTGCCTTTCCATTGACCACCTTTATGCCAAGATTACCGGTAGATGATTCAGAGTGTCCAGTTGTGGTTGTTCGTATAGCAATAGAAAGAAAGAATCTTGCTTATGGGAAGCAGGCTAAAGGAGCTTATCTGTACGGTTATGTTTAGCTAAAGATACCCTGCAAGTGTAGATCTAACAAGTAGGTCACGGTCACCGAAAATGCATACATTTTATCCCCTCCAGAAAAAGTACCTGTGTATAGTATAACTGGTCACAGAAAATGCATGATTTTTAACCTTTTTTTTAAAAAAATTAACCCTGCATAGTGCGACCACATGTTTTTCGAAAAAAATGATAATAAACACTCACACTGTACTCGAGTATATACAGTTTTTTATATTTTTCTATATTTCTGAGATGAGGTATTGTAAATGTGGACAGAGCGCAAATCTTGGAACGCTCGGATCGAAGGTTACGTGTGCGATTGATATTCGAGGAACTGAAGATGAATAGGCGAACAATGGTGCAAATTCTAACCGGATTTAAGAATAAAGAAGAATTTCCCCAAAGATGGTATCTCCTAGCTTCATTCCCGGAAAGGCTCGGAGAAAGCAAAGTTGGCTTGCCTTCGAATGAATCCCTTTGTGAACCTAGACATAATAGTAAATGTTTTTCATAGGCCTATTCTGATAATTCATTTGTGACACATGTTTACACTGTAACAGCAGCAAGAAAACTAATACGATCAAGCTCAAACTTTGATCACGTGACCGCAATAATATAAACAATGAGTACTCATGGGCAGAAGGTTGCGTGACGAAACTAAAGATATGGCGTAATGTCGAAAATACAAATATAATAACATAATCTACATATAACAAAAATGCAACCAGTCTACCGCAGAATGTAATAGAAACCTCCTGCGGGATAATCTTCTGCCAAGTCAGTCATGTCCTTTTGGAGACATGATCGCCCAAGCGTGTATCACGTATGGCATTTGACTGACTGACTGACCTTGGGACGACTAAAAAGGTCGAAAGCTTGCACCATTTTCGCATATAAATGTATGTTACTTTCTGCAGTTACTCTTATTTCAGTAGACGCCCCGTTTATTTCTTTAATAGTATTTTTTTTACACTAACATCTTTGTAATCACCATGAAACTCATTCAAATCTTTTCGAAGCCTCTGCACAGTGTCAGGATGAACACCCAAGCACTCTGTAATGTTCGTATTAGAGCTTCTGCCAAGCAGTAAAGCATGCTGTTTTCAAATTTCCGGCGGAGTCAGTTGCGTAATAGTGCTTTCTTACAGACGGTGCTCAACAGACCCTACTATATTTTACAGTCAACAAAATTAGAAACACACAACGCGCATGCGCGTAATTAAAATATGTGATCGATTTTATATCTCGATTATAATATTGATTTTTGTTTGCTTTCTGGAAATCGGAATTTGATTTGAATTTTGTTGGATGCGTTTATTCCTTTCGAATTTTGCGTTGAAGTACCTGATTTTTCTCGTCAAAATTAGGCCTTATTTTTCTTCTCTCGGAAAGCTATTGCTTTCAATTTCTACATTAATCTTTTGATTCGACCGAAAGTAACGGGTTTCTCTTACTTGACAATGATCCCGATTTAAACAGCGGAACTCTTCCTTTCCAATCACGACAAAAATGTCCTCTCTCTCTCACACACACACATCAACACACACGCGATCTCATTCGTCGACTTCCGTCTTATTTTTACTGAATGAAACGCATGCGCAGAGCCATGAGTAAATGACATGCCGACAGATAATTCTTTCGCTGTTCTTACTATTTAAATATTAATTTAATAAGAAGACTTTGAAATACGTGGACAAATCAACGGTATTATGAACATTTCTCTTTTATATTTCAACTTTATTATTATTATTATTATTATTATTAACAATAATAATAATAATAATGATGATAATGATAGCCCAAGTGTTAAACAAATACAAATACAGGTACACCACCAACTTTACGAATAGATTTATTTATATGAAATCTGAATGAACTTTCAGAGTTGTTTTCGTTTGTTTTCCTCGAAAATGCTCTGTGGAAAATGACATGATGCCATTTCTAAACTTATGTATCAATTCGGGAGCCGGAAAAATGAGTATGCATCAGAAATAATAATAATAATAATAATAATAATAATAATAATAATAATAATTCTTTGTCTCCATTACTATTCTGCATATCATTAATAGCACTAACCAGTCAACTTAATATGACAGAATGTGGTTATAAAATAGGCCAAAAGAAAATAAGCCATCTATTTTACACGGATGACTTAAAGTTATATGCTAAGAATGATAATGAGCTGGAAGGTCTTCTGCAAACTGTAAAATGCTTCAGCGAAGACATTGGAATGAAATTCAATTTGAATAAATGTGCTAAAGCTACAGTTTTACGTGGATCAATACAAGAAACATCCTCAATTAGCTTAGACCCTGCTGTACCAATAAAAGAATTGAAACCAGAAGAAGCTTATAAATACCTAGGGGTAAATGAGAGTGAAAACATTCACCATAAAAAAATGAAAGAAATAGTGCGTAAAGAGTACTATAGAAGGCTACGAATGATGTTAAAAACTGAACTGAATTCTCAGAACAGAGTTATGGCCATTAATAGCCTTGCAATCCCAGTTGTCCAATATAGCTTCAACATCTTAAAATGGACTCTGAACGACATCAGGCGAATGGATTCTAAAACAAGAAAGCTTCTTTCTAAGCATAAGATGCATCATCCAAAGGCTGACGTAGACCGTCTATACATACCCCGTAAAGAAGGTGGAAGAGGCCTTATTCAGCTGGAATTGTCATACAAGACAACAACTATTGGCTTACTAACATACATAGAAACAACAAAGGATTGGATGATACAATTAGTAAGGCAACATTCAGAAAGAAATAAAAAATATTCAATAATAAAAGAAGGCAGTAAATACAAACAAGATTTACAGTTAGTAGATTCTGTAGAAAAGCAAAACAGAAGCCAAGAACCAACTATTGCGGCAAAAAATATGAAAATGAAAGCCAAAGATAAAGCTCTTGAACAGATGAAACAGCGCTGGCAAGACAAACCTCTGCATGGCCAATATCCAGAACGTGCCAATAAATCCAATGTTGACAAAGTTAATACTCATCGATGGTTACGTGCATCTGGATTAAAGTCTGAAACTGAAGGATTTATTCTTGCAGCACAAGACTAAAGTCTTTTCACTAGAAACTTTCAGGCAAATATTATGCATAATAATATGGATCCAAAATGCAGGTTTTGTGATAAGCACAAAGAAACAATAGACCACCTAATCTCAGTCTGTTGTGTGCTTGCTCCAAATGAATATAAAAATCGCCACGATAGATTTGGGCAATATTTACATTGGGCAATGTGCAAACATTTTGGAAAATCTGTAAACAAACACTGGTATGAACATCACCCAGCACCGGTTACAGAAATAGAAGATGTAACCATTCTATGGGATTACACCATCTACACAGACAGAAAAATTGAAGCAAACAGGCCAGACATTATTGTTAAAAACCAGAAGGAGAAAACTTGTCTATTAATTGATATGGCTTGTCCAGCGGATTGTAACATAGCAATCAAGGAATTTGAAAAACTGTCAAAATATAAAGACCTGGAAATTGAAATAGAAAAAATGTGGAAATTGAAAACAAGAGTTGTGCCAGTGATAGTAGGTGCACTTGGAATGATAAAAAAAATGGAACAAAACAACACATTGAAAGAATCCCTGGAAACCCCAGCTTAAGAGATATACAAAAAATTGTCTTATTAAGTACAGCCCACACACTAAGGAAAACTTTATCTATGTAATGCTGGGGATGATAGGGAAGATAGAAAAACTTGAAATGGAGCCATAACAACACGCCACGACCTGCCTTAGGTCTCCCCGCAGACTTGGTCGGTAGTGAGACCAAAGCAGAAATCGAAATATGATGAAAAATGACATAATAATAATAATAATAATAATAATAATAATAATAATAGTAAGAAGAAGAAGAAGAAGAAGAAGAATTTCCAGGAATTTTTCTCGAAGAGAAATTGGTGACATAATCAAGATCTTGACGTTCTACACTAACCCAAACATAAGGTATGGAAGACATCCCCCCATCAGTAGTCGAAAGAACATTAACAGTTTAATTATTTTAAAAGAAATCTATCATAAATTTTAAGTGACATCAGATCCAAGAAACCTGTAGGATCGATCAGCCATAAGGTTTCAGAACCAACAAAGAATCATAGAATCAGGTTGGTAGTACAATAAACTCATGAACTGATGACTCATCTCAAAAATATAAAAGGCACTTTTGTACTCTTGATAAGTGTTGTAGAATCGATTGGCTTAAAAGGCTGCAGTAAGAATACGAGCAACGCAGAGTATGTGCCCCGAAGTCCAAAATGTTTTTGAAATGACACTGGTTTTTATCCACAGTATAGATCGTAATTTCAAAGCCTTTCCTGGTCTGAAAATCAAATTCTTTAAAAGAACATGAACCGCAACGCGCGTAAAAAAGAAAAATCGAAACAATATTGCATATTTCCAACTCAAGCACTTTTGCCCACTCTGCCATAAGCGACAAATACAGACAACTGAAGTTGAGTATATTTAGACATTCAGCTCTGATAAAACATGGCTGATATTAGTCATATTCTTATTTTATCTTCATATATCATTTTTAGTCATCTCTCGCAGAACCACTTACGGTTTCCAAAAAACTCATAGCGACTTCGCAAGAAACTACAGTTCCGGTGGAATGCTGCTCTAGACATTCAGGTCAGCCAGAAAACTATTTCATCTTGCCATTTAACATTGAGTTCCATTTATAGGACACTGGATGCGTTGGTTCTAATCCATAACAAAAATGATTTTTTTATTCCTTTAAGAAAAGAAATTATATAAATTTATAAATAATTAATCTTAACTGAGTAAAATAATTTTTGTCCAGATAGATTCGTTATAAAAACATAAATTTTGATCTAAAAATTTGTAAATTGAAGATCAATTTTAGAAGTATTTAATTTAGAATATCAGCCACCAGGAACTTTTCAGCACGTAGGCGATCATAGCTCTCCATATTAACTTTGCCTTTGTAGCTTTTAATAAGTGTTTTCTTTTTGTTATATCTTCTGTTCTATGATCCATTTGTTCAAACTCTAATTCTTCTTTTCTCTGTTTCTTTTTCTTTCTATCTGTGGGTATCAGGTTTCCAAGACTTCCTTCCTAACTACTTGATCCAGAAATCCCGGTTCACACTCCACCCACGTCTTTTGAACAGGTGAAGAGGCTCATCCCTTGTTTCCTGTTTAGGATGTGGTTCCCGGCTTTCTTTTTTTTTTTTTTTTTACCAATCTTCTTTCACATTTTTTTCTCTTTTTTTTTGTTCTCAATTGGAGTAGATAGACTTAACTATCGCCCGGTTCAGATCCTACCCACGTCTTTTGAACGGGTGAAGAGGCTCATCCCTTGTTTCCTCTTTAGGATGTGGTTCCCGGCTTTCTTTTTTTCCAATCATTTTACTCTTAAGTAGCCCCATGCGCATCAGTGGCGTCACCGCCTTGCTTGGGGTGATATGATTAAAAATAACAAAAAAAACAAAACAAAAAAAACAAGCAGACAATATTTTGTCAGAAGCAAAATAAAAAAATGCTGAAGTGTATTAAGATAGACTTAACTATCGCCCGGTTCAGACTCCACCCACGTCTTTTGAACAGGTGAAGAGGCTCATCCCTTTTTTCCTCTTTAGGATGTGGTTCACGGCTTTCTTTTTTTCCAATCATTTCACTCTTAAGTAGCCCCATGCGCATCAGTGGCGTCACCGCCTTGCTTGGGGTGATATGATTAAAAAAAAAACAAAAAAAAATCTCAACATCTTCTTTCTGATGTTGAGTATTGTTGTTATTGCTTACAGGACCGACCATAGCATTCTTAACTTTCTTCTGCAAACCCTCATTTCTGTTGTCTCTTCATATTTGAGGACATTTATGAGCATTCGGTGTCATACAGAAAAACAGATATCACGCAACAGTTCAATACGCTTTTATTTGTTCTTAACGAAATTTTTCTGTCTCTATTCCTTAGCTTTTGTAGTGCACCTTTGGCTATCTTATTACGTCTTCGAATTTCAATGTCGCAATTTCCGTTTTCTAAATTTTTAAATTTATGTACTTAACTTCAGTCAGTCAGTTAAGTGCCATACGTGATACACGCCTGGGCGATCATGTCTCAAAAAAGACATTACTAACTGATCAGAAGAGTTTCCCATTGTAGGTTGCCATTGCTTTCTGCAGTAGACTGATCACTCTTTTCCCGGGATTTATGTGTTGTTACAGGTACTAAGAAGGCATATATGATTTAATACCTACGTTCAGATAAGAACAAATCTATACCATGTAATTGTCATTCTAATGTTCTTGTGTTTCATGTGATTTTAAGATTTTTACCATCTTAACGCGTATGTGCGTTGTGGTACAGTGGATATCGGCTCAGAACGAGAAGCAGGGGAGCCGAGTTCGAATTCCATTTGAAATCCATTGTATTCACTTACTCGCAAATACCTTTGGGTAAGGTATTAATCCGTCTCTTCCTTCCAGTTATGGGTTAAATAGCAGAACAGATTGGACTCTATAACCTTGGTTGCAGAAAGCAATGGCAACCTACTGCAGGATAATGTTCTGCCCAGCCAGTCATGTCTCTTTCGAGACATGATCGCCCAAGCGTGCATCACGTATGGCACTTAACTGTCTGACTGACCATCTTAACATTATTTTTTACATCCTTGAATTCGAATATATTGGTCAAGTAATATCTATAATTTTTAAAGGATTTTTATCAGTATCGAATCAATATAAAAACAAATTCTTTAAAGTATGAACATAGCAAAGATTTATCTTTGCTTATTTGATCGAAGGTTTTTTTTCCGCCTGTCATTGAACAGCCAGAATTATAACCAGAAAAGTTTCTTTAGTTATTAATTTTATAACAGGACCGTAGAGCACAATTAAGCCTTCTATATCTCTTTAGTTATTAACAGAATAGTAGAACCTTATTTTTTAATTATTTTGGGTAAATTTTATAACGAATTAATATCTGGTTCAAATTAAACTAGTGAAAAAAAAAAGCAATTGTTCCTAATTGAAAGTGAAAGACGATGCTATTACGTTTTATTCATAATTTCTTTTACTTATTTCATTGATTAATTGCATAACTCAGAAGCACTGTAGTAGAATTGCCAGAGACAATTTGTATTGGCTTTAATTTAAGATTTAATGAACTCTGAATACCAAAAGAGTTCTTCATAATATATATATATATGTAATGAATTGTTTGAACATTATTTTTAATCGATACTCGTATTTAAGTAGATATTCTGTTTTTAATGAAACAGTATTTTATATTTATTTCTACCGTCCTGATTATTTACGATAAATTTTTAATTTTTTTTATTTTAATTTTAATTCTAAGACATTACCAGATCAAATGGTAGCTTCCCCTATATAGATAGGGGTCGCAGGTTCAAATCCTGCCGAATGGCACACATTTTCGTAATAAAAATTTAAATACGAGTATCCATAAAAAATAATGTTCTAACAATTCATTTCAAATTGTCGGTTACTTATAACCAAGTTTCGTTAAAATTCGTTGATTTCCGCAATATATATATATATATATATATATATATATATAGGAAAAACTACTAAAAACTTGTAAGTTTAAAAATGTATTTTTTGACAGTATTTATTTATTTCTATTATTATATTTGATATTTCAGACCGTCCTCGGCCTTTCATCAGAAACAAATGATTTTAAAATTTAAATTAGAAACGTTTTCGCGAGGAGCGTTCGTCCGAGAGATTGTTTACATCACGTGATGCAGAAAGCGACAGATTTTAAAAATATTGCCAGGAGTATTATTAAGTTCTTCCTTGTTCTCGCTTGAGCTGGATTAAGACCTACTGTGTTTACTTTGTCTACAAATTACTTGGTCGTCCTCTGAAGTATCGGTAGGTTAGCGTGTTATCTTCTGAGAAATTCTTTCATCACCACCCAAGGAATCAAAGCTCAATGGTTCCTCATAATTTTAAGAAGGAGATCATGTCTCTGTCTCTTCAAAATCCGTTGAAGTATCCTGAAGACAGCCCTCACTTATACATTCGTCCCCTGCTGGAGCCAAGTCTCTTATTGAAATTTTCTCTTCTCGTCCATCCGGGTAGCGGACACGGGTTGGCATCTGGTAGCTCCACTTGATCCGAATGAATATACATGGGTAGACCAAAGACAGGAGAAACTGAGTAAAGAACATGTATGGCCGTTGTATAGAGTAAATCTGGACAGGATATCGCGAAATTAAACCATGAATATTCATCAATTATTGGCACAATGTATTTGTTGCGAGTTTTTGACGTGAGGTTGCGTGGCTTTTATTGCTTTTCTGGTGTTTGACTAGTTTATTTTCAGCGCAAGTCTTTTATGAGTCTGTTATCTCTTTCATATCTAATGAGTAGGGATAGTTTCTGATTTTCGTCACGTGAACCATACGTATAACAATTGGGTGGCATAACTCTCTATGTAATTTCTTCAATTTTCTTTTTACTAGCAGTTGAGCTATATGAAAAAGTGAGGGATGCCATATTTATGATTAGGATGCTCTCTGAAAGGGCAATACAAATGAAGAAGGACTTATACCTGTGCTTTATTGATTATGCGAAGGCGTTTGACAAATTTCGCCACAAAGAACTGATGGAGATGCTCGGCAGCCTGGACATATCTGGGAAAGACCTGAGAGTAATAAAAAACCTTTTTAGCAGCAAACCGCTTGTATACGGACTAGTAACGAATTCAGCAGATATACAAAAGTAGAAAGGGGCGTAAGACAAGGATGTGTCTTTTTACCGGATCTGTTTAACTTGGACAGCGAGAATATTTTGAGGACCCTAAAAGTTATGCCTGGAATCGTAATCGTAATTTACACAACCTAAGGTACGCAGATGATACAGTGCTGATAGCAGATACAGAAAGGAAACTACAAGACCTCCTACAGAAGGTATCTGAAAAAAGTAACAAGAAAGGACTAGAAATAAACTGCACGAAAACCGAATGCATGGTCATCAGTAAAAAAGTCAGCCCAAAATGCCAAATACAGGTCGGGGATACGAGAATCAAGCAGGTATAAAAATTTAAATACCTGGGAAGTGTTATAACAGAAGAGAGAATGTGCGACACAGAGATCCGAAGGCGAATTGGTATGGTGAAGGAAGCATTCCAGAAGTTGAATAAGGTATTAAGAAACAGGACAATTTCGCTTGAAACAAGGAAGAGAGTACTGGATTGCTACGTGCTGCCTTTCCTTCAATATGGCAGTGAATGCTAGACAATACCAACAAAGATGAAGGAAAAACTTGAAGCAACTGAAATGTGGTTCTACAGAAGGATGCTGCGAATATCATGGATCGAGCATGTGAGCAATGATGAGGTCTTGGAAATGATGGAAACAAAAAGGAAATTAATACTGAGCATCAAGAAGAGACAGCTGAAGTTCCTGGGACACGCAATGAGGAAGAAGGTTTGGAGAGCCTGACACTAACAGGGCCAGATAGAGGAAAAAAGAGACAGGGGAAAGCAACGGATAACATATTTGAAGGACCTAATCAGGTAGATAATGGAACGAGGATTGCAGGGTATAACTAGAGAAGGCGTGCTCAGAGCCACCAGGGATAGGGAAACGTGGAAAGCCATGATCGCCTACGTCCTGAAGGGACAGGGCACATAGAAGAAAAAGGGATCCAACAGCTGTGTTTTCTTTACCGGGGTGGGATGCTACATCAAACGAATAACGATAGAGTTCCATCCCCCACTTTGGTATTCTCTCGTTTTTGATTTTGCTGGTCGATTTAGCATTAACCATGAATGCTGCTTATTTTTATCTGTAATTATTTTTAAAAGTTTCCCGATTATATAATGCATCCATTTTCTCAGCAATTCGACAATATTATAGGCTTCTTTTTATATTACAGAAAGTCTACATTCTGATTTAGACAGTGTTCTGGAGAAAATAGCTATGGGTCTCCCCGACTGTCTTAAAGAGTATGCTTTGGCGCATGAGTCTGTCTCTACTAACAGAGGTAGTATATGATCGGGAGTAGTAATGGCTGCTTTTGCTATACCCCTCTTTAACACGTTAAACGCTTTCTCTTCTATGGGAGACAACAGGAATTACTTTACAGTTGTTAGAATGTGGACTTTTTTTTCTGAAAACGATGGCATTCCTAATGCAAGGCGTATAATGGATAAATCTTTTGGGACCAGTAATGGATTTAGGATGTGCGCTGTGGTGCAGTAGATATCGGCTCGGAACGAGAAATCGGGGAGTTGAGTTCGAATTCCAGCTGAATTCATTGCATTCACTTACGCGCAAATACCCTTGGGAAAGGTATTAATCCACCTATTCCTTCCAGTTATGGCTTAAATAACAGGACAGATTGGGTTCTATAGCCTTGGTCGGCAACCAGTCTACTGCAGAAAGCAATGGCAACCTACTGCGGGATAATCTTCTGCCCAGTCAGTTATGTCTCTTTCGAGACATGATCGCCCAAGCGTGCATCACGTATGGCACTTAACTGACTGAATGGATTTAGATGTTCTGGATCGGATTTTATATTATTTTTACTGGCTATGTGTCCAAATACTTTTATATTGTTCCGCCTTAAATAACATTTGTCTTGTTATGCTTCAGCTTGCAATATTTAACAGTCGCCATGAATAATTTGATATTTATGACATGTTCCACTCGATTTTTCCAGCAAATTGTTATACAATCGTTGTAAACATAGGTGCTTTTGAGGTTCTCTTTCGATATTATCTGGTCTATCACCCATTGAAAGCTATCTATCTTTTTAGATACATCAAATGATATTCTGTGAAATTAGCATTGGGTTTCATAGCTGCCTGATGATAAGCACTTAGAGGTTAAATGTACTTAATAGACTGTTTTGTGCTATTTTTATATCATTTCGTCTATTCTTAGCTGAAGGTAGGTACCCAATAAAGTAAACCGGTTTATCATTTGGGGAGAGTCTATGACCATTCACTTTTTCCTGTTCTCAGAACACACTACGAAGGTGTGAGCTCTTTAGGGTGAATGACTTGGCTTCAATATATCAGTAATTTCGGTTTGGATAATTAATTTATCCTTCTCTGTTTGTCGCCAAGATTTCGTAGTTATCGGTTTACAACAGGGTGTTAGGTTGTTGAAAAGTGCTGGGTACGGTATTCTCACTACTGCTAAGCCGCAGGCTTTAAAGCGTAACTTAGAAACTTCGAAGCGCATTTTTATTACTGAATGGTACGCAAGAATTTGTGCCTTAATATTAGATTACAACATAGATCATTCATTAGAAGACATTTTACTCCTTGGTATAAAGTACCCTATATTTTTAGGACAGCTAAACAGCTTCCTAGTATTTATATAGAAAGAAATGAGTTAGCCATCTCCACTTTGTTTAGGCGCGAATAGTTTCTCCATGAGTTTTCTTTTACAATGCTTGCTTTAAGAAAGTTTTCTATTGTCTCCATGTCAATCAATGCTAGATAAACCAAACCAGCCAATCAGGCCATCTTGAACAAACCCACTCACTAACACTTGATATAATGCTTTACGGAACAACACCTTGATATCGGAAAGCTCATCCATCGCCCTTAGGAAGAACCTGGGAGTTAATCGGCGTTCACTATAGAAAGAACACTTTTCCCGGGGTAAACGGTGGTTCTTCTCCTCGCACGAGGGCACAATTCTTGGAGGCAGAAAGTCTTTACTCGCGTCTTTGATCTAGAATTCGCCATTCCTATCCGCTTGCAAACACATTCGGCCTAGAAAAGTAATGTGAAAATACGGCTCGAAACCAACAGCCGAAAGGACAAACTCTAGAAAATGATGGCCAACCTTATCGAATGCCTTGGACTGATAGCAACTTGATTGCACACCTGGTAAAGAGTTGAGGTGTAGACTGTAAATCAGTTTCAACAAGGGAACAAGAACAGGCGATTGCCTCAAGTACAGTTCTTAAGGAGGAGATTTGTCTCGGTCAACCAGCTTCACCGGTTTCCAGACTCTGTAACGGAACACTCGCACTCAGCCGCTTCAGTCACCTCAAGGCGTGGAAAGTCGGCCAAATATGCATCGAACTCGGCAGATATTGAAAGTATACACGATGAGCTATTCCTGAGTTTGTAGTCACGGTCCGCTAATCCATCAACATGGCGCACGCAAAATATTGCTATTATATTCTTTTTAACTTAGCCCTAACTTCAAGTGCTTGATCTTTCTTGATAAGCAAAGAGGACAGCTCCACCCTTGTGAAGCCAATTTCTTCAATATCACAGGTTTTAATCGCCTAATCAACTTTTTCCTAGCATGTCGTTTTTGCTAACTGAGCTAGTTTGAGCCGGTGACTATAATCAGCATCAAATGACCTAACTCCTGAACTTTAACATACCACACCACTTATTCTCAATCACAGTCCTCGTCAATTCCCACTATATCATTAGTTGCAGCTGGTCCTGGAAATCTAACTCACTAAATAATGATGTATTCAGCTTCCAGTAGCCAGCGATCAAACCTTAAACTTGTCTAAGTTTGTACAATACCGGACGTGCCTCTGATCCGAATAAACTATGAGAAGAGAAACTTGGAAGCCTACATCGACTCTCTTAACTAGAACTCGGTCGTGGTTGCTCGAACACACGACCAAAGCCGAACTGCCTTATTAGTCTAAGTCTCCACTAACTCCAGATGGTGTTTGTTACGATACTTATTGACAAGATCAAACTTATCGATAAATCCCGAAATGATTTCACATCGGAGATGTTAGTATCCGACCTTGCCCCTATACGATCGATCAAGGACAGCGTTCCAATCGTCCGCTAAAACTACCCGACGAGATGTCACATACGGCAAGACAAACCATGTCGCTCTGCATGGTCACTGTGCGTATATAACCCAATGAGACGAAGATAATTATTCGTATGTTAACATCCAGCACGCAAAGCCTCCCTACCCGATCTGTGATGGATGATCGCCTAAGAACACTCATCACATTCAAAGCCACTAGCCAGGATATACCCATCGAACATCCATGAAAACATGCTGAAACCACGTAAATAGAATGTATTCGTAATCGCGGGTTAAAAACTGGTTACCCAACATATATAAACCCCGAGATGCAAAAGATCGCGATTGAGCCTCGCTCTGCGAGACTCTGACCTCAGACTCTTAGGTTGCAAACCTAGCCGGAGAGCCATTATCATTTCGTTTAGGGTTGGTGATCTGCATTAAACATGGCCTGAGTGAGAACACCGACGGCCTGTGCCATTGACTCATGGCCATCTCAATGTAGATGGTGCCATCAAGAGACAAGCAACCAAAGTCTCAGTGAAATATTAACTTTAAGACTCTATAAAGGGAGACGTGAACGAAAAACTGTAGTCTGCCTGAATAAAATTGAATTTTTAACATTCTCGTCTTCAAAACAAGTAAACGGCGGAAACGTGGAGAATGTATCTTTTGCTTCTTGTAAAAGCGCCCTAAACTTTGAGAACCCTTCCTGCGATCAAGTTCTTTTGGGAAATTTTTCGGGTTTATCAACGTCTTTAATATGATGTTTAATGTTTAGCAGTATTTTAAGTCTTTTATATTCCTACACCGTGTAATTGTTATATCTTCCTGTTCAGGTGACACACACCACAGGTTTTCTATGGCATTGTAAATTAGTTGATTTTTTTCCAGTGTTTGCGATGCTTTTATCGGCTGATGAGCTGTGTTTTCGTTTCTGTTTTTAAAATTTCTTGTGTGAATTCATAGGTCTAGATGAAGGGGAGGATTGGGGTGGATACAGGAGTAATTGTTTTTTGTTGGAGATTGATAATGTGAACCATTTTCGGAGTGGCCATCTTGGTTAGAGTGAGAGAGTGGTTCGGTGATGGGTGGTGGTTTCGTGATCTGCCTTTTGGGAGAAAGAGAGGACGGTGCCGAGGAAGAAAGGTAAATTTTATTTGATGCTCTTTTATTGCTTATCCATCTATCATTTTTCTTTTTGTTATTCTCTGCAACCATACAAACTGCGTGCAAGGTCTTTTTGGGGAACAGAGACCGCAAAATGGCCCAACCAGAGATTTTGCCACATCGATCCTTGACCACTGGTATATCCCTAACAGACTCGGCCAAAGGGAGATTTTAGTTAGCGTGGGGCAGAATTCTGTGGCCTTCTTTACTGAGCAGGACAAGGAGAGGTGACCAGTATCGCCACACTACCAAATGTTTGGTTTACGGCCGGTCACAACAATCAGAAATTTCTGGCCCTCTACATCAAGATAGTTGTGGGAGGAGGTGAAGGCTTTCACCATAATTCACCCTCGTTTAGGTCGTTATCGGAAGCACTGAGTATCTACATAAATGGAGCCAGATAAGCGATCAAGTACTTCCCTACGATTGAAGGAGGGCCTCATATAATGATACATTTTAAACTTCTAGAATTTCGGAACATCTACAAAGAGCCATCTTTCATAGGATGTTCGTAGCTCTTAAATCTCACTGTTCTGTTTATTTTTCACTTTAGTGGGGACTTCAAGCAAAGAGAGCGAGTCCCCAGTCAATACATTTTTGTCTTTAGTTTTGTTGTTGTCGTTGTTGTGATTAGCAGAGTCAGTTAGCTAAACCTTTACATTCTCAGTGGTCACTGTTGAGTAAGTGTTTTTCTAGGGAGGAACTTTCTTTTTCGTATCGAACAGGTTCTTTTCAAATGACGGACGTTCGTAGGCCATTTTTCGTTACTTTAATTTTTTTTACGAAAAGTAAAGAAAATAAATAAATAATAAAACAACATAAATTCTTAAACGGATAGAGAACAATGAAATAAAATTAAGACAATAAAAATGACAATACAATAAAAAAAACCCTACCAAAACTGGTTTAATCAAATGCGTTTTGACGTAGAAAAGGCTACAAATTAAAAATCCTTCCCGAAAAGAAAGAAAACTGATTTAACAATGAAAAAAGAGAACAAAAAAGATTGGCAAAAAACGTTTGATATGCAAAGAAAAAGGAATTAATTTACTGAAACATTGTAATTAACTAAAAAATTCCCTTTTCTAAATTAAAACCAACGAAATATACAAATTACGAAATAAATAAAACAATAGAAAAATGATAAAAAAAGACAAGTGTAATGATTTTTACCCATTAAAGAAAATGACCGACGTAACACAAAATAAAAACAAACAGGTTAACCAATAAAGTGACACGTAGAAATTAAAGAATAAAATGTTTAAACAAAAGAGAAGATATAGGAAAAAAAAATTAAGTTTACGGACGGTGGTTAAGAAATATATTTATACAAAAATGTAAATTAACAGACATGTGAATCTAGATGTTAAACTAGCAAGAAAAAAAAAAAGAAAGAACGGGGAGGATGAAAATGAAAACAAAGTATCTGAAAAGTCAAAGTTTTGGTAAACTCAGTACTTAATTAAGCCTCCTGACATACGCAGGGTCAGGCTCTTATCTATTAACCCTAGACAAGACATTGCACTTCGGCATAGTCTCGTCTGGATTTCGACAAATCAGAGTTTCGGCGAATTCGGTATTTACCCAAACCTTCCACAAAGTCGGATGGTGGCACAAGGCTGATTTTACTCTGAGGCTTTTCGAGCGTACTTTTTCCATTTTGTCATACCTTTTCCCCTAATATTGTTCATTGAAACACATATAGCTATTTCATGGCTAGGAAGTTTTTCTCGCCTGAATTTATTTTACACATATACAAATCAACCATCCACCCGTGCATTGAGTACTGTTGTCATATCTAGTCGGGCGCCCCCTGCTATTCATCTTGGGGTTCTCGACAGGATCCAGAGGAGAATGTGCAATGTAGTCAGTTTTGACCTGGCAGCTCGACTTCAGACACAATCTCCAGACACAATCTCCAGACACAACCTCACCGACGGGATCTGGCTTCCCTCTATCTCATCTACAAATATTTTTACGGTATTTACTACGACGTGCTTAGCTCCCTGGCGCCTTCTCTACAAGAATTTACTAGAGCAAGTAAGACTAGCAACAAGGTCCCACCCTTTTACTGGCAAAAAACCAAATGCAAACTGCACTTCTACTCTAACAGCTTTTTTCTCGCATTTCCCGCCTGTGGCACACTCCCTTCTATGTACTTGCTTCCCTGACAGCTACAGTCTCCAAGAGTTTAAATGCAACATCTATTATCTTCTCTTATTCCTTGACTCCTTTCTTCTTTCTCTCTCTCTCTCTCTCTCTCTCATATATATATATATATATATATATATATATATATATATATATATATATAACTGTTGTATGGTTTTGGGTCTGAGGAGCGTCAGCTTTGCTTAGCTGCGAAATATATATTACCCATGAATTTGTAGAATATCCAAAAATTTATATATATATATATATATATATATATATATATATATTGTGTATGTAGGCAGCATATTGGACATGTCAGATTAAATAAATTGCAAACGTTGTGTCTGTTTATTTTTAATGACCATGACATTACAACATATAAAGAAATTCTATTTTGGATAATTTTCACGTTTGCAATTTGTCAACCGTTATATTTGAAGCAGAACAAAAATTACAGTAATTTTTAGCAACACAGTTTTGCGGTTATTTTTGTTACTATATCTAACGCCCGGAAGGATGACCTCGGAAACCGATTGAAAGTACTTGGGTACATTTTGAAATGAATAATAATAACATCTGTCAACGTTAAAGCTCATTTCTGATAACCTTTAATTATAATGCGCGATAGATTATCCGTGGGTATGAACGGATTTTACAAAAATCCGACACAACTTTTGCAATTTATATATTTGAAAAGCCCTAAGGTTTACTGCAATATCACATCAATTTCCATATATTATTGGCAATTTAAAGAAGCCAATAAAATCCCTAGCGTAAAATGGAAAATATTAATAAAAACAGAACTTGTAAATCTTTGCATGAGCCATATTTTCTATGTTTACAGGAAAATTGCAAATTTCTTAATTCTCAAAATTAAATCTCTTAAACTAACGTAACGAAGTAATTTCTATCTGTCATCGTCTTATATATACCACAAAGTATTTATTTTCTAATATAATATAAGTAGTTCCCTTAATCTATATTTTACCCTCTAGCATAAATATATTTGATATTTGTTCTCCCATCTTCAGATAATTTATTTGTTTCAGTTAACGGATAAATCACTAAGTCGACTACATATGTTTGGCGTACATTAGATTTTTAACACTTTCCCGTCTTTATAAGTTTTTCACTACTTTAAGTGATAACAACTAAAAGAAAATTCTCTGTTTCACGAATACACACAACGCCTTTGTAGACGTGCTAAGATACATATGAAAACATACAAATGTTTCATTTATGACACCGAAAGGCTCTGTGTTTTCATGTCATTTTAATTCTTTTCCTTTAATCTAATTACTCCAATTTATCATGACCTGGCTTTCTATTGGTTAATTGAGACAAACACTCCGAATTGCACCTCACGTAATTGTCTGGATATGGTAGCAATTGTGTTTTTAAGTGTGATGATTCCTACCCAAACAATATTTCATGATGTGCTAATAAGAAGTCATCGAAACACAACAGGTCTCTGTTGCAGTAAACTACGTTTTTATTATAAAATCTTATAATAAAAATATTACGATATATATGTATAGACAGATTGTTTAATTACTTTGTCTTTGGTCATAATAAAATTAGATAAGTATACAGTTATATTAAAAAGTGTTCACTACAATTATATTTTTATTATAAAAACTTATAATATATATATACATATATATATATAGATTGTTATTTACTTAGTTTTTGGTCATAATGAAAATTAAAAAGTGTTCAGTAAAATTATATTGTACAACTTTTGAAGATTCTTCATTTATAAACAAGTTATTATGCGACCTAGGTTTCTAACCATGTGGAGTCTTTAAGCAATTTGAAATAACTGATTTTACCGGGTTTTTTTTGGGGGGGGGGTTAATAACACTCACGTAACGGTGATTTTTTTTAACGCTAACGTAACGGGGAATTTTTGAACGCGCATTGTTTTGAAGTTTTGAATGTGCAGGGGGCTACATAAGAGAGTTAAAATTTTTAGACAAGAGGAGAGTGAAGACAAAGACGAACCAGCTACAGGGAGTGAAAGAGAAATGGCAAGAAAAGGATGTGATCACAGGAGCGAAGACAGTTGCGAAGGTAGAAAGAAAACAAAAAAAAAAAACACAAAACAAAAACAAGATACACGGAGTAATGTAGAAAGGGCTAGAGTTAAGTGGATAAGAGATAGTAATTGACTTTGCATTTAAATTCCTGGAGGTTTTTATTAGTGGTCTTGTTTTGTACAATGCTATTTAAATTTCTACTGTTTTGTTTCTTCATGACATTTTCTAAATTACTTGCACAGCTACAACTACTCGGTGTGCAAATACTCTGTACTGTAACATTCCATACATCAAAAATCTAATTAGTAACGATTAGACCACAACTTTTCACCTATCATTATGAATAGTGGTTCTCTCAAAAGGGGGTCTTTGAGTTTAATACCTATTGGGGCAAAGATTCACACCAGAAATCAAAGTGGAACTCATATGTATACGAATCTTTTCCAATCGATCCAAGGGCTCCATCTAGAATCAGAATTAATGATGTTCTAATGTGCCATATTTTTTAGATTTCCACTTCAATATCTTAGTATTTTAATAAATTTTCGAAGATTTCTAAAGATACACCAAAATCTGTAAGAAATGACATGACAATAAAAAAGCACATTCTGTTTTTGTACTCAGAGTTAATTTAACATAAGGCTGGTTTTGAACTGAGATTTTCGTCCTAGACTTGTTGTGACAGCAAGGCAAGAATGCCCAATCAACTCCGTTCAAGTCAAATTTTGAAGGTACTCGTGTTTGAGTAGACGTCATGTTTTCAACAGAACAAGTGAACAATCGACTGAGACATTTATGAAAGATGATCTCAACAGGAATCGAACTTGTATTCAGTTTATAATGTCGGAAATAAATTGCAGGTCAGGCTTGTATTTTGTCATTAATCTTCTAGAAGCCATTACAGCAAAGCTAAGCTGATTCATCCTATTTAAGCACGTCTGTTTGGCACTTTAAAACCCT